>JASDQU010100436.1:0-29082 GCA_032191745.1 Picea mariana | reverse complement strand
GGGGGGGGGCGTGATCTTGATCTATATTCAGTAAAGTGGCAGTTGTTAGTCATTGTCTCCCTTGAACATGGCACTTGTTTGCATCGGTGTCTTACAATTGAGATATAGCTTTCTTAGGAGTTGTACCATGATTATGAGCCATATACTTGTACGGCTAGTTACTCTTCTAGTCATTATGGAGAGTGCTTCAATTCCTCATGCATTATTGCACTATATCATTAGTCCTCTTCATTCAGTTCTTCCAAGTGATCAGTATGTTGTGCTATATGTTCAAGGGAAGTGAAGCACGAGTCAACCATTTTGCAATCTTGTTGACCTTTCATGTCATCCATCCTTGTGTCAGTTGTACTTGGTGATTTATCTTTTCACATACATCTATTAGTGAATGTTTCATGTCAATTGATGGGGGATACATTGAGGCCCTATATTGATGTATTTCTTCCTATCAACACCAACACATTATATAGGAAGAGGATCTAAAAATGAGCTAGCACCTTGGACATTGCAATTATCACTGGCAAGTTTCCTTGCAATTAATAGTGGGCTTACATCATTGACTCTTGATTGATCAATTCTATGAACTGTTTGACATAAGCTACTCTATTCACACTCACTATATTGTACGAGGTGCCTTGGGTTCCATTTTCATCATTGGAGGGTCCCATCATGTATGTTAAAAGTATTCATTAATGATCAATAATCAGATGGTTTCTACCATGCTCTACATCAGCTCAGCTATTTGCATTATGTAAAATCATAATGTCGATGGGGTTGGATTGAATACCTTGGGGTTGGGGGCATCGCCCATTTATGCTACACTTCCTAAGTTGCAATGGAGTATATCACTATTATATGAGTACTTTGTAAACCACATTGGCACTTTCATTTGTACTATATGTCTTCCTAATGTATATTGTGACATAGATTCACATTGTATTTTCTCATGTCTATGATCTTTTATATGACATGAATCCACCATGTACTTTTTCATGGCCATGATCTTGCATATCATTTCATGGATCCATAGTGCATTGTGTTGGAATCCATGCTTTGTCTTTCATCTGAGTATGGGTATGCCTTCCTCTAATATGATCTATATATATGATTGGTTGATAACTATTTGCAGGTACCTCCTAGTTCTGTGATTTGTGAGCTCCTTCCTTATGCCATTCCATTGTCATGTACTTTGGTAATTTATTTCAGCCATTAGTTCCTCTTCGGACCTCATATATTAGGGGTCATCCATTACACTTTTATTTGTCACCCTTGGACTTAAAGGGGACCTATTGATGCTATCTTATCGATATCATGTGTTATTTTCTCCAAAAAACATACTTTTTGAGGATTTTTTATTCTAGTTGTGCTTCCCCTAGGGAAATGTGTGGTTGATCGCTTGTTACACATAGGCAACTTGTGGTTCGTCACTTGTTGTCCTTATGCAACTTTCAACTACCCCTGTAACCTTCTAGATTCAAAGAGTTCCAAGGAGATCAACGAAGGATGGTTTCATGATGCAATACTAGCCATGGAACTTATGCATAACCTCTTTTTACTATGTTTTAGGCCTAGAACCTATCTCTTATCCTTCTCCATATTTATATAAAGGGAGGCTACATTGGGAAAATTGGCACCTAATATTTAATCTAAGATAGTTATAGCCATATGCTACTAGAGAGAAACCAGAGAGAGATTCTTTCTACCATCTTGCATGAGTGGAGTGTTGGGTCATCCACACTTGTGAGAGGAGATTCATAGGTGACGTAGACCATCATACCCTTGCTGTGACATGGAGGATAATCTTATTTTTCCACCAATTGAGAAAGAGGGCTAAGGAGGAGACTCAAAGAGCTCGAAGTCGAGAAAATGCTGCAATGGTCACAAGATATCTTTTTTTTTGTACTTTCTTACATTTATAATATAGATCTATGGTATTTTCCCATCCAATAATTGTGATTAATGGTTTTTTATGTTCAAACATTGGTAGATCTTATTTTCCTTGAGAAATTGGATTAGATCTTCTTGTAAATAGTTTTCTATTTGTGCCAAACAAGGTTGAGAGAGGTGTGTTTTGTTGCTTATTTGTAGGTGATAGATTGCAGGAGCTAAGAGATGGATCTTGAAGCTGCATCATCATGGATAATGATAGAAAAACCTTCAGAATAAGGTAATTCCTTCTCTCCTTTCTTCTTAGCATGAATTTAATGTACAAGTTTTAGATCTAGAGTGAAAATACATATTAGTATATCTTATTGTATGTCATTGACCATAGTCAGGTTAGTGAGAGGGATCACCTATCCATAGGCTATTTTTCTCTATAACACCCACTAAAATGTGAATCCACACTACCTATGTGCTAGATTTAACTACACTTATATATTCAACTTATGTTATCGATAGGGAAACAACATTTCTTTCTTACAAAACCACACTATGGGTACAAATTTAGGATGGAGCACATAAACTAAGGTTGAATTATCGACATATTAATCTCTAGCTCAATTAGAATTGGTATAAATGACCAACTGGTTAACATTCTTATTTAATATGCTTCTCACAATGTGTACTTCCTAGTTAGTGCAATAATCATTGAGTTATTTGATCTATTTCTTGTAAATATTTTGCAACAAAGTTATGTATGTTGTTTGTGAGAACTTGGATTGATGTTTTTTATTCTTAGAAGTCAAGGATTTCAAGATCATTGAGTTTGAGAAGCTAAAGGACATCCTCAACTATACTTCATGGAAGTATTTGAATGTCTGAGTGTTGATGGAGAGAGACATTTATTCTCAAGTTAATGGGTCTAAACTAAAACCTACAATTTTTGTTGTAGTAACTAAAAGGGAGATGAAGCATGTTAAGGAAAAAATGACCATATCTATAAACTTGAGATCTTATTTCATTATTTATGCAATGATTTGCTAGACTAGAAAGCAATTATGGGATAAGTGGAAGAGGCTTTGTACGAGTCCTCTAGCATGTTAAGGTAGATGCTTATCGAAAATAAGTTGAATGCTTATAGGATGGAGGATAAAGAGAGCTTTTCCTCATATATTGAACAAGTTAAGGAGATATGAGTTAATCTACAAGATGATGTTGGAGATTAAATCAAGAATGTAAAATAATTTTCCTTAACCTTGAATGGGTTCTCTAGAAACTATGAAGTCTTCATCACCCATGTTTAATAGAGAAAATGTGTTTTCCTTTTAGCAATTGGATGTGTTCTTCCTATCGTAATATATGTGGAAGAAGGATATGAACTAAAGGAAGTTATATGTTATTGCACTTTTTTTTAAGCCCAAGCGAGCCAATCAGAATAAGAAAAACAAAAAACTAGTAAGAATCATCATTAGTGAATGGTGGATAATCTTCGTCCAAAGGAACCTTTGAATTCCAAAGTGATATGTTTTTATTATTTTGAATGAGAGAACATGATTAAAAAATGTCCTAAGAAGAAATATAATAGAGGTAAAAGACAATGTTACTAGCATGGTGGAGGTAAATTTCTCTAAGGTAATGTTATCCAAGGTGATGGAGTTTGTGTATTATCTAAACAACTAGAGAATTTCTCATTGGAATTTTCTCTTTTCTTTAAGTATCTCATACAAATGTTTGGTATATTGACTTTGGTGAAATAAGAAACATTTCCCCTAATATAATGATATTCAAGGAGATTAGAGATAGAAGCTATGGATGCATGGTGTTCTTGGGAGATTGAGAAACTCACGAGGTGAAAGGAATGGAAACAATTCCTATTTGAATGCTAAGAAAAGGTATAACCTTAATCAATAATATTTTATGCATTCCTAGAGCAACCAAAAATGTGTTTTCTATTTTTGTTCATGTTCATAAAAAAATGAAGGTTGAGTTTAGTAAAGAAATTTGTACGATCAAATATTATAGTTACATGAGAGATTGTGATCTATATAGACTAATTGTGTGTGTTCACAATCATCAACATTGGTTCGTGATTATGGAGTTCTTAAGTTGTAGATTGAAAGATTAAATATTCTTAATCTTGACAATGTAAACAAGTTTTAAAATATGGTATGAGGGATTGATGTAAGAAAAGGAAATTAGTGTGATGGGTGTGCCATGGTAAAGCATCAACGGGATTTTTTTTTTGTCAAATAATGAAAATCATGTTAGGAATCATCTTGATCTTATACACTTTGATGTTTATGAATTTATGAGGCCCACTTCCATTATCGGTTTCTTATACTTTGTAACTTCTGTCGATGATGCTTCTATGGAGTGTTAAATCTATTTCATGAAACATATGAATACATATTTTGATAACTTCAATTAGTTTAAAGATTTGGTAGAGAAGCAAACAAGATGTAGTATCAAAGCTTAGATTTGATAATGGAGGTGAATTCACCTCTAATGATTTTTTTTTTTCAAGTAATCTAAGATTAAGATGGAGTCTTGAGTGTTATAATCCTCTGCAAAACAAGCTTATAGAAAATTAATAACATAGTACTCATGAATTATTGTAAATGCATGTTGGAGTAGTGTTGTATGTCTCAATTCCTTTGGGAAGAAGATGAAATAATATTATTTATATCCTCAACTTGTGTTCTTAGAAGTCCTTGAAAGATTCTACACTTGTGGAGTCCTTCAATGGAATGCGACCTTTGAATTGAGTACTTAAATGTGTTTGGTTCACAAATGCATATTTGCATACCTTCTAACAAGAGAATACAGATTGAAGCTACTAGCAATAAAAGAATATTTGTTGAGTATGGAAATTAGTCAAAGGCATATATAATATGCCTAATAGGAGACATAAAATATTATGTAGAGATGTTATCTTTTATAATTTTGTTTTCAATATGACATCTAGCTTTGTTGGTGTGATGGTATGATTAGATGACATGAAGTAGAGAAGTTCATTGAAAAAAACAATGAAGAAGGTGTGAATGGTGGCATGAAACCTAAAGGATATGATGTGGCAAGTGGTAATGATCAGTAAGATCATCAACAAGTGGTTAGGGAGATACTATCTGAGTGATGAAACTACTTGAAGTTTAGAGTTTAATCTTGAGGAAAACTGAGAGTTATAATGACTCCTAAAATGGTTGCTCAAATTAGAGTACCAAATAAGAGGTATGAAGATAATTTTGTTTCTTTAATGAATACCTTGGTTTATTTTGTGTAATAGCCCTAGGCCAAACCCAATTGTAAATGTAAATGAAAACGTACTTAAGATGGTGAGTTGTTGATATCATTTTTGTATGCACCTTCTATGGTATAGTGTGCACATGTATTGCACACTAAAATGATGAAGTGTGCACATTCCAGGATACCGCGTGCAACAAACTTAAGTGCGCACGATTCTGAGGCCAGGGATCCTTTGTGTATATGTTGTTTTTTATAGGCTGGTGAGCCAATTTATTATAAGCCAGAAGGATTATGTGATGATTAGGCCAGAGAGCCTAGATGCTAAAGGCTAGTGAGCTTATTTTCTATATGTCTTATCATTAATATAAAATACATTGTTGTGTGTAGACCGACCATGATAAAAGAGTATGGGGGACTAAACTCCACTAGTTCGGGAAAGGGGGGAGCTAAAAGTTAAGAAAAAGGCCTAAGCTAGAGAGCTTAAGCCAAAAAGGAATATTATATTAATATTCCTTAAAGTATAAAGTATGTATAATTATTTTATCCTAAGTTCTAAGGATGGGGACAAGTGGGCCAAAGTAGCTCCCAACATGACAAGTGTCAAGTTGGGAACATGCATACATATAGTTTGGACTTAATTCATTTTCCATCCATTCAATAGTTCCATCATCATACACACACTCATTGAACTATCCTTCATACCTCCATGTACATGTATTCGTACTTGAACCACTACCACACTCGTACATGTACCTGATTATCTTGGGAGCTGGACTGAAGAAGCGGGTTGTCAGGCCCATGGGATATTGAAGAGGCAGGTTGTCAGGCCCATGAGAAATTTCTCTCTGGGTGGGAAAATTGTTGGGAATTGATTTCCCGAAGGTGCTAAACTACAGCTATAGGGCTCTGGGACTTCATGTTCGGCCTGTTGTTAAAGCCTTGGAAGGGAAGTGAGGCAGCTGAGGGACTGTTGAGCAGAGAAGGGGCACACTTCCTGGGGTGGGATAGGCATGTGGGGAATGAGGGACTATAGGTTGTTAGTTTGATTTGGAACCTATGACAAAGTGTTTCCTATTGCCTAAGATACGTCAGCTTGGTTAGGAATCCCTTTACCCAAGTGGACTTTAGTCCTAGCTCAGGGGTGACCCACTGCTGAGAGTGAGAGCAGTGTGTTCTGAGGGTGGGAGGTTCATGGAAGGTCTGCACATAGTTGGTGATATTATTACTAAGATAAGTTTTAATTGTGTGTTAATTTATATGTTGCATTATTATTATGTGTTTATTTTTATGGGTTCTTCCTGTGTGTGGTTTATACCTATCTTTATATTTATGGGTATTGCCTGTCTATGTTGCATGTATATGTTTACTGTTATTTCCGTATGATTCTGTGCATTTACATAATCTATTTTTCTGTTTTAAGTTATATATATAAATTTCTACAAGAGTTTATGTGTGTATATGTTTTAATTTGCATACAAATTGAAAATGTTTACGTGGCATAGCCCAGTTGGATGTTGGGGATGTTACAATATGGTATCAGAGTGTTTTCTGGAGTAGCATGGCTTGACCTAGGTGGTCGGGTATGTTAAAATATGGTATCAGAGCCTTAGTTTTCAACACTGGGCCTAGATGTGCTGAGAAATTGGAGTTGAAGCAAAATTTCACAAAGGATTGATTTTGAAGTGGCCAAATTTCAAGTTACAGAGCATCCATCGTAAAAAGTTAGAAGCAATTACGTGGAATTGGGAAAACGGCCCAATTTATGTTGTTAAATTCATGGGAAAATTGAGATATTTGGCCAAATGGTGAGATATTCTTGATTTAATATTTTTTCTAGCAAATTCAGACCTAGAATTGGTCGAATTTGAAGTTACACTGAAGCCATGATAGATGGAGCGAGATTAGTTGATTAAAATTCTCAATTCATGAATTGAGTTTCGGAAAATTTTGTTCCAGAAATGTCAACCAACAACGATTTGTTGTTGCAGAGGTTGAATTGGTGTTATCGGGGTGAAATTGAACAAATTTCAAGTTGTAGAATGTCTACGGTAAAATTGGGAAAAAGTTACGAAAAAGCCCCAATTTTTGTAGCAGAATTCACGAGGAATTGATGCGCATAAAAATGAATGTGCGCAGATGGGCGCAATAAAAATGCATGATGCGTAGTGAAAATATTGTGATATGTGGAAAAATATTGGCGTGCAGGTGAACATGCTAAAATTTGACGTTGCGCGGAAAAATATTGGCGTGTTGGTGCACGCGCTAAAATTTGGCGCTGCGCGGAAAAATATTGGCGTGCAGGTGCACGCATTAAAATTTGGAACCACGCAGAAAAATATTGGTGCGCAAGTGTGAAAACTTAACTTTGACACTGCATGGAAAAATATTGGCACGCGGGTCTGCACACTAAATTTAGCATTGCACGGTGCAGATTGAGTGGCACATGCGCAGTACTAGCGCGTGTGTTGTGCGCGCACATAATAATGGCGCGCGTGGTGTGCGTAGTATTGACAGAGAATAGAGGAATTTTCTTGGTGTGCACGCAATGTGGGTATGTGTTGTCGCGCAATAGTTTAGTTAATGGTGCGCATAGAGTACTGGTGCGCGATGGGGGTGTACTAAACTTTAGCATGAAGCAGCGCGTAGAGTGAAATGCCCGCGAAATATTAGCGCGTGACACAAAAATTGTGCGCAATAGGTATTAGTGCATGAACTAAATTTGTGTGTGGTGGATATTGGCATGCAACACAAAAGTAGGGTGCACCAATTATTGGTGCGACAGAGAAGTGATTCACATTGGTTATAGGTGTGTGGAGCATGCGCTACCTTATTGTGTTGCTACGCATGCTAAATATGGGTGTACATGTTGAAATTTGTGTGCGTGAAGTTTTTTGGATGGCATACAACAACATAAAACCAACGAATTTCCGTGACATTTTACACTGTTTGAAGGTCATCTTTTTGCAGCGTGTTTTTTAGGCCCTTAACAACGTTTTTAGCTACTCAAAAACCACGATAACAGAGTGTGCCAAGGTACACTCTTGTACAAATCTACACTCTATATCTGTATCTCAAATAAAAGAGACTAAATAGATCTTTCTAATGGTGTAAGTCGTTCGTCAAACGGAGCTTTTATGAGGAAGTTACAGGACAAACATTGGAGGGTAAATTTTAAGACCCAACTAGCTTCAAAGGGCCATAACTTTCTTCTCCTGAATCAGATTGAGGTGCAAGAGTATTCAATGGAAAGATATTGAACCATAGAAGATATTCTTAGAGTTGAATTAAATTTCTAGGCATGTTAAAAATTTTGAATATGACAAAGAAGGTACCTATAGCATTCCAGACCAAAAACATGAATTGTCCTAGAAGTTCAGTAGGTTGTAACTAGCAGCCCGAAACCCAGAAAAAGATGAAACTTGGAATGGCTATCCAAAATATGTATGTGAAGAAACCCAATTGAGATCCTACTAAAAATCCAATGGAGTAGGTGCAAAAATGCATAATTACAGAGAAGAGTTGCACCAAGTTGAAGAGAGAACAGAAAAATTTAATGGACAATTTTCAAATCACCATAACTTTATGCTCAAGACTCAGAATTGAGCATGGAAGCAAGCATTGGAAAGGTCTTGGAAAATATAATATAAATTTTCACCTAGAAAATTGATCTGGGAATTCAATTTTTCAGGAAATCAGAAGAAATAATTCTGATATATTATTGAACCAGAATGGTTCATATTTTTCATGAAATTGATGAGTCAGTTAACCTGACAAAGTTTTGTTGGATACAAATTTTTCAGAGTTAACAACAAATAGATCAAATCAGATCAACACAGAGTCAAGAGGAATGGAATATGCACAGAGGACTTACAACCAGGAAGATGAGATCAGAGGGATAGATGTTCATTTGGGCACTGAAGGAACAAACTCCAATGGACATGGAGAAGGAAGGGATGAAAACATGAATATGGTAGAGACCATTAAAAATTTGCAGAAGGATGTCCAAATCCATAAAGATGATTATGAAAGGATTATTAAATCCAAGGAGTAGTAGGAGGACTTCAACATGAAGTTAATGTAGAGCTTGAACAGAATAGAAAAAAAATTGGATAAGGAGAGTGGCTCAAGAAAATAAATAAGTCACAGGTCTCTTGATGAGAAAAGAAGAACAAGAAGTGTTAGTAGACATAACCGTCACTCCTCGAGGCATCCCAATAAGAGAGCACACAACATATCAAGTCCATCCCGTGTCAGGAAGCATAAGAGGTATGGGGTGGATGAGCTATGGGAAAAAATGAACAAAATAAAACCTCCGACATTTGATGGTGAGCACAAGAAGGATGAATATGTAGAGACATGGTTGTTGGGAATGAGGAAGTATTTTCAATTGCATAATTATTCATCTCATGCAAAAGGAATAATTTCCATCTATCAACCCAAGGGAAAGGAATCCATGTGGTTGGATCAACTTATGCATGTGCAACACATTAAACAGAAAAGTGTTACTTGGAGGGAATTCAAGAAGTATTTTGAAAATAAATACTTTACTAAGAGATACTATGACAAGAAAATGAAAGAGTTCTTTGAACTCAAGCTTGGGAGTATGACCATGGATGAATATGAAAGAAGGTTTTTAGAAATGATAAAGTATGTTTCTTTCATCAAGGATGAGACCGTTAAGAATCAAAGGTATTTGAGTGGATTTCCATCATTCATCAGTGAAAAAATATAGTATGATGATCCCAAGAGATTAGAGGAGACCATAAGGAGAGCTAAATGCCTGTATTATTAGCAAAAAGCAAGGCCAACTTTCCAAAAATATTGGGAAGACAAAAAGAAATTCAATATGGATCAAAGGAAGAAAGGGACTAAGCCACCATTCTTCAAAAATAATCCTCAGGGACAGCCAACTTCTAGAAAACCCCAAAGGATGGAGACAGGGGGTCAAAGGACAATGCAACCACCTATTCAATGTTGGGGTTGTAAAGGAGATCATATGTTCAGGGATTGTCCTCACAGAGGTGAAAAAGTGAGGACTATTCACAATGTACAACAAGTTGAAACAGTGGAGGACATGGGCAGAAATGTACCAAGGATCTATGCAGCCCTGGACAACAAACAAGAAAAGTATCAACCACATATGATTGAGGTGGAAGGTATGATCAAAAACCAAACCATTGCCATTTTAATTGATTCAGGAGCTAGTCATAGTTATATATATCCTAATATGGTGGAAAGTTTTCATTTGCCAAGAAGCAAGCATGGAAAATATTGGTTGGTGCAACTAGCTACTGGAGCCAAAAGAAAAGTTAATGAGATGGTTAAGTCATGTCTTATGGACATGAATGAACTGAACACCAGGAAAAATTTAAACATATTTCCTTTAGGTTCCTATGATTGTCTAATTGGGATGGATTGGTTGGACCAACATCATTTTGTCCTAGAATTTCATAACAAGGCATTTACTTGCTTGGATGAGGAAGGGAACCTAAGGATAGTGCAAGGAATTCCCAGGGCAGTAACCATCAGAGAAATTTCAGCATTACAACTGAAAAAATGTTACATAAAAGGGTGTCAAATATTGAAGATTACGTAGTCCTAAAATATTTTGAAGATGTGTTTAAGGAAATACCAAGATCACCCCCTAAAAGAGACATTGAATTATCCATAGATTTGATGCCTGGAGAAGCTCCAGTATCCAAGACTCCATACATGATGAGTACACTAGAATTGAAGGAGTTGCAAATGAAACTTGATGAGCTTCTAAAGAAGGGGTTTATAAGCCCAAGTGTGTCACCTTGGGGTGCCCCAGTTTTATTTGTGAAGAAAAAGGATGGAACATTGAGACTTTTCATTGACTTTAGGAAGTTGAACAAGGTAACTGTGAAGAATAAGTATCCTTTTCCAAGGATCGATGACCTCTTTGATCAGTTGAAACATGCAAAAATATTCTCCAAGATTGATCTTAGGTCTGGTTATCATCAAGTAAGAATTAAAGAAGAAGACATCAACAAGAGTGCTTTCAAAACAAGGTATGGTCATTATGAGTTCATAGTGGTTCCCTTTGGATTATCAAATGCACCAGTTGTCTTCATGTGTTTAATGAATGGTATTTTTAGAGAATACTTAGATATGTTTGTCATTGTATTTATGGATGACATTCTTATATATTCTCAGTTGGAGGAAGAGCATGAACAACACTTGAGGATGGTATTACAAGTATTAAAGGAGCATTGGTTGTATGCCAAATTGAGAAAGTGTCCATTTTATCAGAAATAAATTCATTATTTGGGGCATATCATTTCAGAGAAAGGGACAATAGTGGATCTTGAGAAGATAAAATCCATTAGAGGATGGTCGGTGCCAAACAATTTGACATAGGTCAGATAATTCATGGGCCTTGCAGGATACTATAGGAGATTTATTGAAGGATTCTCAAAGATTGCACACCCAATCACTTTCTTGCAAAAGAAGGGTGTGAAGTTTCAGTGGACATTGAATTGTGAAAAGAGTTTCCAACACTTGGAGCAATTATTAACTAGTGCTCTAATTTTAAGGATTGCAGTTCCAAATGAAGACTTCATTGTATTCACAGATGCATGTACAGAAGGAATCGGTGGAGTCCTCAATCAAAATAGGTTTGTTGTATGTTATGAATAAAGGAAGTTGAAGGAGCACGAAAGGCACTATGTCACTAATGATTTGGAGTTAGCATCCATAGTGCATGCCTTGAGGAAGTGGAGGCACTACCTCATGGGGAAAATGTTTGAGCTAAGGATAGACCATAATGGTCTGAAATATTTATTTGATCATCCAACTCTAAATTCTAGGAAAAGAAGATGGTTAGAATTTCTCACTGAATATGACTTTGATAAAGCATATCAAGGGGAAAGAGAACATAGTGGTTGATGCACTCAACAGAAGAGTGCATAAGTTGCATGCTACAACCATTATCATGTACCAATCACATTTGAAAGACAAAATTTTGAAGGCTGCAAAATCAGATTTGCAATACAAGGAATTAGTAGCAAAATTACAGCGAGGTATTTTGCAGCAGAAAATTGAAGACTATAAGCTAGAAAATGATGAAATTCTCATGTACAGGGAAATAATTTATGTACCAAATTCCCATGAATTGAAAAATATGATATTGAGAGAAGTGCATAATGTGCCTTATGTTTGGCACCCAAGTTATCAGAAAACTATTGTAGCTGTCAAGAGCCAATATTATTGGCTAGTCATGAAGAAAGAAGTTGTTGATTTTATTGCCAAATGTTTAGAATGTCAAAAGGTAAAGGATGAGCATAAACACCCAGTTGGTTTGCTACAGATATTACCCATTCTTGAGTGGAAATGGGAAGTTGTAACAATGGATTTCATCACCAAACTGCCCAGAACAAACAAGCAACATGATTTTATCATGGTAGCGGTGGATAAGCTTACTAAAGTTGCCCATTTTATTCCAGTAAAGCTCACTCAAAAGGAAGCCAACATTTTTTATGTTTATATGAGAGAAATTTCTCGATTACATGGTATACCCAAGACAATTGTGTTTGACAGAGATCCAAAATTTACCTCAATTTTTTGGAAGGGATTATTTAAGGGAATTGGAACAAATTTGAATTTTAGCACAAATTATCATCCAGATTCAGATGGACAAACATAGAGGGTGAATCAAGTGATTGAGGATATCTTGAGGAGGTATGTGATGGATAAACCATCAAAATGGGAAGACTACCTACACTTAGTAGAGTTTTCTTATAATAATGGGTACCAAACATCTCTAAATATGAGCCCATTTGAGGCACTTTATGGCAGAAAGTGAAACACACTGGTAAGTTGGGATAACCCAGCAGATAGAGCAGTGGTTGGGCCAGATTTACTCAGGGAAATGGAGAAAATTTTGAAAATAAAACAAAATTTAAAGGTTTCCCAAGACAAGCAAAAAATCTATGTTGATAAGGGCAGAACTCATAGGGAATTTAAAGTGGGGGACCATGTATTCTTGAAAGTAAAGGCCAACAAAAGTTCACTGAAGTTGGGAAATTGTTCCAAGTTGGCAGCTAGATATTGTGGACCATTTGAAATCCTAGAAAGGATTGATCCAGTAGCTTATATGATTGCATTTCCTGCATCTATGTATGCTCATAATGTATTCCATGTATCATTGCTCAAGAAATATATACTTGATGCTAATCATGTTATTGATTGGAATGTGATTCCGGTGGAGCAAGAAGGCGCTTTCCAAGTACATCTGATACGTATTCTAGACCATAAAATCAAACATCTCTGTAATCGATCCATAGGGCTTGTAAAATTCCAATGGACCAGGTATGGTCCTGAGGACACTACTTGGGAGCATGAGGATGCAATGTGGGCAAAATACCTGCATATTTTTGAAGACTTTGGAAATCTTGTTGATATGTGTACATAATGCACTGAGGACAATGCGTAAATAAGGGGAGGGGATTGTAATACCCCTAGGTTGAACCCAATTGTAAATGTAAATGCAAATGTACTTAAGCTGGTGAGATGTTCATATCATTTTTGTATGCACCTTCCATGGTATAGTGCGCACATGTACTATGCACTAAAATGATGAAGTGTGCAGATTCCAGGATACCGCGTACAGAAAAATCAAGTGGGCATGATTTTGAGGCTAGGGAGCCTTTGTGTATATGTTGTGTTTTATAGGCTGGTGAGCCAGTTTATTAGCCAGAATTTCGTGATGATTAGGTCAGAGAGCCTAGATGCTAAAGTCCAGTGAGCCTATTTTTGTATATGTCTTATCATTAATATAAAATACATCATTATGTGTAGACCAACCACGATAAAAGAGTATGGGGGACTAAACTCCACTAGTTGGGGAAAGGAGGGTGCTAAAATTTAAGGAAAAGGGCTAAGCTAGGGAGCTTAAGCCAAAAAGGAATATTATATTAATATTCCTTAAAGTATAAAATATGGATAATTATTTTATCCTAAGTTCTAAGGATGGGGACAAGTGGGCCAAAGTAGCTCCCAACATGACAAGCGTCAAGTTGGGAACATGCATACATGCAGTTTGGACTTAGTTCATTTTTCATCCATTCAATCATTCCATCATCATACACACACTCATTGAACTTTCTTCCATACCTCCCTATACATGTATCTATACGTGAACCAATACCATACCCATACATGTACCTAGTTAGCTTGGGAGCTGGCCTGAAGAAGCAAGTTGTTAGGCTCGTGGGATATTGAAGAGGCAGGTTGTCGGGCTAGTGAGAAATTTCTCTCTGGGTGAAAGAATTGTTGGGAATTGATTTCTTGAAGGTGCTAAGCTGTAGCTACAGGGCTCTGGGACTTCATGTCCGACCTATTGTTGAAGCCCTAGAAGGGAAGTGGGGTAGCCAAGGGACTGTTGATCAGAGAAGGAGCACACTTCCTGGGGTGGGATAGGCATGTGGGGAATGAGGGACTGTAGGTTGTTAGTTTGAGTTGGCACACGTGACAGAATCTTTCCTGTTTTCTGAGATACGTCAACCTGGTTAGGAATCCCTTTACCCATGTAAAGTTTTGTCCTAGCTCGGGGGTGACCCACTGCTGCGAGTGATGAGCAGTGTGTTCTAAGGCTGGGAGGTTCATGGAAGGTCTACACATAGTTGGGGATATTCTTACCAAGATAAGTGTGAATTGTGTGTTAATTTATATGATGCGTTATTATTATGTTTTTATTTTTATGGGTTTTTCTTGTGTGTGGTTTATACCTATCTTTATATTTATGGGTATTTCATGTGTATGTTGCATGTATATGTATGAATGTTATTTCTATATAACTCTGTGCATTTACAAAATTTATTTTTCTATTTTAAGTTTTATATATAAATTTCTACAAGAGTTTTTGTGTGTATATGTTTTAATTTGCATACAGTTCAAAAACTTTTATGTGGCATAGCCCAGTTGTATGTTGGGGATGTTACAATATGATATCAAAGTGTTTTATGGAGTAGCATGGCCCAACCTGGGTGGTCGGGTATGTTACATTTTGACCCAAGAATTTTGATAAAGTATCAAGTTTTAGATAGTGGCTTGAAGAACTGCAAGGAGAGTTCGACATCATGAAAAATGATGCATGGTATTTAGTCCCTATGCTTGAGGAGAAGGTAGTTGGTAATAAGTGGGTATTCAAATTGAAATATATTTTTGATTTTTTTATCAAAAAGTACAAGGGATGTTTTTTTGCAAAAATTTTTAGTCGAAAACTAGATAATGGTTATAATGACACATTTTCTATAGTTTCTAAATATACTAGCATTAGATATTTATTATTTTTCTTATCTACTTGTTATGGTTGGACTCTTGACTAGATGGACGTGAAGACCACTTATATTAATGGTGTCTCTACATAAGATCTAATGGGAGGAAACATGGTTGTTACCTATTCATTCTTGATCCTACCGATGACATTCTTTAATCAAGAAATCTCATCACATTCCTTTGTCCTTTCTTGAGTAGTATTAGTATTAATTAACATGCCACTTAATATAATACATCATGGTGAATTTTATTCTTGAACTATAGGTGACCTAACAGTTGGTTGAAGTCTCTATCTTCTTACTTCCCTATATTCAAACACTCTCCTAAATAATTCCTTGAAATACACTATTGTGCCTACCTTACCTATGTTATGGTATAGTCTGCAATCTTCTCTTCTATTTGGGAGCATGCCTGATAAGTGCACCGCCATCTTTTCTCAATTAATATTCATAACTCTTCCTCATTATTGTATTGATTATGTAGGTTTACACTATCAACATATGATATCCATAAATATGACCTTTTGTGCAAGGAAAAAAGATCCATTCATGGACTTAAACAAGATTCCCATGCATGACAATGAAATTGAGGAGCATGCATGATAATTGTGCCATCATCTTTTCTCAATTCATATTCATAACTCTTCCTCCTTATTGTATTGATTATGTAGGTTTTAATATCCCCTTCCAATTGATCATGATAGAGGGTGACTCAATATCCTATATGGATCTTGTAGGCTATAGTCAACAAGGAAAAAGGGAGACAAGGAGGTTTATTTGGTGTCACTAGGTTAAAAGAATGACAAATCCTAAAGTGACATTAAATAAAACAAATAATTGTATTTAAATGAAATTGGAGGGAAAAATAAAGTGAGGGTTTGATTTGGTCAAAAAGGAGAAAGATCTAGAAGTCTCGGAGGAAGGAAAAATAGAGGGTTAACCCTTATCTTTGGAATTCTGATTTGATCTCTCATTTTGGAGTGCTCTTGGAGCCATTTTTTTGTTAGGGTTTAGAAAAACCATTCCACCATTGCAGTTTGGTTTCAGTGGTGAAATATCCACCCTTGATAAACAATGAAGAGGATCCATATGGGGTATTCATTAGAGTCTCAGTTTGGTTTGTTTCATCTTGGAGGAATATCAACATGCATAGGGAGTTCACATATTTTTCTGAAGGAGGTTGATCGTCAATTTTGCAGAGACCGGGAGGGTTTCGAGGAAACCATGAAAAGAGTCACCCCTTTAGGTTGAACACGAGGTGTCCTGTGGGGCCCCACGTGTTTTCTAGCCTTGTCGTACGAGGCACTTCTTTTTGTGCATCCTCGTCTAGTGAGAATCTCTCAAAATCAGGTTACAGTCCTGTTGAGGTATGGACAAACGGATCACGGTGGTAGGTGTTTTCTGGAGCATATTGATACCGCAACAGAAAAGGCTAGACAATCTAGGGGAATACATATCTTGAGGAGATCTTGGACATCATTACTAGGTTTATTGTTGTTCTTGTTAGTAGATATCGCAGTTGCTTGGCAACCAATAGATGTGTGTGTTTATGAGTTTTTTTTAGTTGTTGTTACAATGAATAAGGATCTTTGTATTTGTTATGATTTGGATTTTCACACCATAATAAGATTTTGTGGTTATCTTCTCTATTTTTTGTGTAATGGGTGCATGTGATATATTTGGAAATATTCCTATCCTAGTCACATATGCAAATTATTTGTAAGGCATTTCCAACAAAGTGTTTGATAAAATCACACAAAGAAAAATAATAATGTGGGCAGCAAATATAATTTTTTCTATCTATCCTATTTGGTAACATTACAGTGGCATCAGAGTTTGTGATCTTGCAAGCCTATGATTTCTTGAGGCATTGATTCCAAGGAAAACTAGAGGAAGAGGGAAACAACCCACCCCAAGTTTAGAGTCATAGAAGGTAGAAGTAGAGGGAGTTATGGAGGATCATCCTGAATATAGGACCATACATTTGTTGTAAATTATAGCTAATGAGAAATGACAATTAACACAAGTAATAACACAGTTCATTTCCAAAAATCAAGAAAACCAAAACCAAGGAGGTGCCAATGGGAACCATGCAGAGGCCATCCATAGAGGTGGTAGGATTTTTGAAGGGAGTAATACCTATGTATCGACATAGAGTATCTTCCAGACAGGTAGCAAAAAGGTACCCAAACCATTATTGTCATTGTTCCTTGAGGAGAAGCCTATAGGAGCACAGGAAAAATAGGGGCTAGCTGAAAAAATGAATTCCCACTTGAGGGAGTATCAATGGCTAGAAGAAGGATCCCAGAAATTCATGCCTTATAATGACTACTGCAACCTCAGGATGAGGGACAAACCTAGGGAAAGCCATAATCAGTAGAATTTTTACCTTCTGCACAAATTTTGAAATATGACCATCTCATATTTTGATGGATCTGATAGATGCATATCCCAAGCATGGGTACATAAGTTGGACACTTACTTCTAGATTAACTCGATGATAGAAGAAAAGGAAATCAAGTTTTCCACTCTACACTTGGATGGAGAGGCTCATGAGTGGTGGTACCATGAGATATTAACATTGGGGAATTCCAACATCACATCATATGAGGATTTCAACCAGAGGTTGATGGACAGGTTTGATAGGAAGTACCTTGAGATCCACTTTAGGGAGTTGGAACAACTGAGGAAGATAGCTACACCAGAGGCCTGTGTCACAAAGTTCTAATGGATGGAAGTCATGGTGACTAATGTTTCTGAGCAAATTTTAGTGATGTTATTCAAGGAGGTCTTGGTTGAACCCTTAAGAGATTGGGTGAATGATTTCAGTCCAAACACACTACAGTAAGTTGTCATGAAGACACAGGATATGGAAGCCATGGTCCCCAAGAAGACATCGGAAAAAAATTTTATCCCATAGAAGGGGCAGGTGTCAAAACCTCACCAAAAGACATGGGTAGGAAAGGATAGGTTGGATGAGGAGACCTGGAGAGAGCTAAGGAGGAATAAGCTTGTTGTAGTTTCAAAGAGCCATGGGAAACAGGTCATCAATGTATGGCAAAAGGTAAAGTCCATTATATTGAGGTGGTTTCTGATGAGGATGATGATGATGATGATGATGATGAGGGAATTGGACAGAACAATGGTGAACCATAACACCTTGAGGCTATAGAGTAGGAACCATTGAAATATAGTGCCAATGGAGTGACCATTGCCAATATTTCAGGAGTTCCAAAATATTACACTTTCAGGGTCAAAGGCATTTTTCAGGGACAAAGGGTTATGTCACTGATTGATGGTGGGGCCACCCAAAAATTCATTGATGTTGCAATGATCACCAGGAGACAAATCCACGTGGATGACTTCAAGGGATTCAATGTGGTTGTAGAAAATAGGTACACCATGGTGTGTACTCAAAGGATCAGGGGATTGGATGTAATATTGGGAAACTATACATTGATTGATGACTTCTATGTCAAATATTTAGTGGATAATCATGTGGTTCTAGGAGTGGTTGTACTCATTGGGAGATATCTAAATGAATTATCAAGACATGAGGATAGAGTTCTAGGACAAGGGTGGAAATCGAGTCATCCTGAGAGGTACGTCAACAGGTTCCCCTATGATCGTGTCTAGCCAACGTACAAAGGCCCTTTTAAGACATGGGGATGTGGCTTGAACAATATATTTCTTGATCACCATGGAGAAGCCATCATAGGATCGCCACCATTGCCCTGTGGATATCCAGGCATTGCTTGGAAATCATGAAAGAGAGTTTGAACCATTTCCAATAGGGAGACCAACTGACAGAGGATTTGAGCATGTCATTGAGCTAGAAGAGAGTTCGAAGTTCATGATCACTACACCTTGCAGGAATATGAAGAGGTTCAAGGAGAAACAGAAAATAACATAAAGGAATTGTTGGAGATGGGACATATTAGGCCTAGTTCTAGTCCCTTCGCTTCGTCGTTTGTACTAGTAAAGAAGAAGGATGACATTATGAGGATGTGCATAGACTACAGGGCATTGAATAAGAAGACTATCAAAAAATGATACCCAATACCCAAGATTGATGAGTTGATAGATGAGTTGCATGGGGCGGTGTACTTCTCAAAGGTTGATATGCAATCAGGATACCACCATATTCGGGTCAGAGAGGAGAATGTCCATAAAAAAACATTCAGGTGTCACTATGGGCACTATAAGTTTAAATCCATGCCCTTTAGGTTCACTAATGCACTAACTACCTTTCATTCATGCATGAACCATATCTTCAACAAACAATTGTGGAAATTCTTACTAGTGTTCTTTGACGATATTTTGATCTATAGCAGGATGTGGGAGGAACATCTGAAGCATGTGGACGATATTCTCACCATTATTGAGGAATAGTCTCTTTTTGCTAAGGAGGAAAAGTGCGAGTTTGGTTTGACATAGAGCCTCTATCTTGGGCATGTGATTGGAGTTGAGGGAGTAAAGGTTCATTAGGAGAAGATCTAGAAATCTTAGATTGGCCTATCCCCAGATCACTCTTGGATATGTGAGGATTCTTCGAGATATGAAGTTATTACAAGTGATTTGTGAAAGGATTTTCACAATTGCATGCACCATTGACAAACCTCACCAAGAAGGGGGAATTATGATGGTCAGAGGATGCACATGTAGCATTTGACAGAATGAAGAGGGCGATGATCACTTTCCTAGTATTAGCACTCCAATATTTCACACAACCTTTTTCCCTAGAGTGTGACGCATCTGGTGAGGGGATATGATTAATATTGATGCAAAAATGACACTAGTTAGATTTCGAGAGAAGAAAGATAACATAGTGAGATAATATCTATATCCAATATATGTTAAGGAGATGTTGTCCATTATGCATGCATTGTCCAAGTTGTGACAATACTTGGTAGGAGGATGCTTTATGGTTAGGACTGACCACAACAGATTGAGATATTTCTTGGAGCAGCTAGACCTAAATGAGAGGCGATAGAAATGGGTGAGAAAGGTCTAGACATATGATTTTGACATTGATTGTGTAAAGGGGAAGAAGAACATAGTTTTTGATGCCTTATCCAAAAGACCTACAACCTTCTCCATGACAGAGATCTCAATAGACTAGAAGTCCATTCTTTTGGTGTAATATGCCAAGAATACCTTCTCTTGTGAAATGATGGAGGGTAGTATTCAAGATGACAGGTACATGGTAGTGGATGCCATCATATACTACAAAGACATGATATATCTTGTCCCTAATTCCAAACTCAAGGATAAGGTTTTGAGGGTAGCAATTGATGCACCACTAGCAAGGCACCAAGGGTATCTGAAGACCTACATGCAGGTGAGGGAGATGTTCTCTTGAAAGGGTATCAAGGAGGATATACTTTGTCATGTGAGGGAGTGCATGACTTGCTAGTAGAACAAGTCATAATGTACACATCTTGTGGGACTTCTCCAGCCATTGTCAATTCTAGAGCAGAAGTGGGATAACATTTCCATGGACTTCATCATAGGGTTTCCAAAGGTGCAGGGTCTACATGGTGTTGGAAAGATTGACTAAATATGTGCACTTATTTTCCATTCGTTCAGAGTATAGTGCATCTCAGGTAGCATATCTATTATTCAGGGAGGTGTTCAGACTCCGAGGTATTCTGAGGAACATAGTCAGTGACTGGAATAGCATATTTCTCAACACATTTTGGTAGGAGTTGTTCAGGTTATCCAGGACATAGTTGACACCTAGTACTATTTATCACCCCTAAACAGATGGGAAGACCAAGACAGTAAAAAAATGGATCGATGGGTACCTAAGGAACTATGTATCAAGGCAACAATGGACATGGATAAAGTGGTTTCGTATTGAGGATCATTTTTAGAATACCACTCATCACGTGTCCATCAGGATGAGCCCATTTAGGGCATTGTATGGCTATGATGCTCCATCTTTTGTGCATTTGACATTTGGGGAGAGTAGAGCTCACAAATCCAAATATTGGTTGTAGGAAAGACAGGACATATTAAGAGTCCTGAAGGAGAATTTGCAGGCTGCTCAGAATCAGCGGAAGATGTATACAAGCAGGCATAGGGTAGAACACAACTTTGAGGTTGGGGACTTAGTCTTTCTCAAGTTGCATCCTTATAGACAGTTATGGCTAAAGAAGAGTGGTGCAGAGAAGTTGAAGCCTCACTTTTATGGACCCTACAGAGTGATCAAGAGAGTTGGGGAGGTAGCATATGAGTTGGAGCTACCAAAGGGTAGTAGGATCCACAACACCTTCCATGTATCAAACCTCAAGAAGGTATTGGGACAGTAGGTCACCGCTCCAACATATATTCCTCCACTAGATGAGGAAGGGTAGTTGGTTCTAGCTCCCGAGAGGATTGTTGATGTCAGGGAACAAAGGCTGAGGAGCATATTCATTCTAGAGTAGTTGGTCGTATGGAGAGGATTACCCGCAAAAGATGCTACATGGGAAGGAGGGCAGATCCTATAACACCCTGATCTAGAATTGCTTGAGGACAAGAATTATTTGGAAGGGAGGATTGTAATATCCCCTTCCAATTCATCATGACAGAGGGTGACTCGATATCCTATACAACTCTCGTAGGCTATAGTCAACAAGGAAAAAGGGATTCAAGGAGGTTTATTTGGTGTCACTAGGTTAAAAGAACGACAAATTCTAAAGTGACATTAAATAAAGTAAATAATTATATTTAAGTGAAATTGGAGGGAAAAATAAAGTGAGGGTTTGATTTGGTAAAAAAGGAGAAATATCTAGAAGTCTCGGAGGAAGGATAAATAGAGGGGTAACCCTTCTTTTTGGAATTATGATTTGATATCTCATTTTGGAGTGCTCTTGGATCCATTGTTTCGTTAGTGTTTAGCAAAACCCTTCCACCATTGCAGTTTGGTTTCGGTGGTGCAATATCCACCCAGCTAAACAAGGAGGACAATCCATATGGGGTCTTCATTAGAGTCTTAGTTTGGTTTGTTATAGCTTGAAGGAATATTAATGTGCGTGAGGAGTTGACATATTTTTCAAAGGAGGTCGATTGTCGATTTGGTAGAGACCATGAGGGTTTCGGGGAAACCATGACAGGAGTCACCCCCCCCCCCGGGTTAAATACAAGGCATCCCGCATGTTGGCCAAACTCATCCCATGAGGCCCCACTTGTTGCACAAGCTCATCCAGCAAGGATCTTTGGGAATTGGTGTTACATGCTTGTTGAGGTACAGACAGATGGATCGTGGTGGTAGGTTGTTTTCTAGAGAAGATTGATACCGCACCAGTGAAGGCCAGACATTCTAGGGGAAGACATATCTTGAGGATATCTTGGGCATCATTATCAATTTTATTTTTGTTCTTGTTAATATATATTGAAGTTGCTTGGAAGCTAGTAGATCTGTGTGTTTAGGAGGGTTTTGTAGTTGTTGGTACAACCAATAAGTGTAACACACCCACGATGGGGTGAGAAATAAATAAAATTTTCATTCTCCTTACAAGGATGAATCCTTTATTTTAATGGTCTTTAATTTAGAAGTCAGGTCCTAGCCCCTTTTCCTTCGGCGACCTTCACATAGGACCATATGTGATGATCGAATACCAAGACTACAGGCGGCTAGTTTGGTGCTTCAAAACTTCGACATTTGGGGGTTCTTACTCACATAATCCATTTTCTCCAGTACTCTAAACCCTAAAGTGAAGGATCTGGTGCCCCGTGTTTCCTATCACCAATGGATAGGATAAACTTTGGCACTCCGGCCTTCGGGAGTTTTGGCATTACTAAACCTCTATTTTCCCGAAGTGGTCAACGTCGGGCTGACTACCTCGTAGGTTTGACGGCCCACGCCTTTTCGTTGGAATCGGGACTTCACATTTTAGGATTTTTCGAGACATCTTTCTCCATTCCTCCCGATACCCGAATTCTCGAAATCCTCTCATATTTACATACTACGATCCCCCCATAATCCAACGACCATGATCAATTTCACAAGTTTGGACTTCACGAGTTTCTATGATTCTTTCCTTTGAAATCCCCGATGTGGGAATCAACGAAATGTTGATCTTTCACCACGTGTCCTTCCCAGCACCAACGACTAGGATCGATTTCGCAAGTTCATATTTCACGAGTTTTCACGACTCTTTCCTTTGAAATCCCCGACGTGGGAATCAGCGAAATGCTAATATTTTTCCATATTCCCTTCCCAACTCCAACGGCTAGGATCAATTTCGCGAGTTTCCACGACTCTTTTGTACACTTTTGAAGGGCTTAAACCCCATGCACCTTTCCTAGATCCAACAGTTGTTGGTCCTCACACTCTGATATGAAGGCTTGGATCTAATCTCCTCCTACACTTTGTCTTTCTCAAATCTCTAAGTGCCAAAGGCTACGACCTTTTATCCTTCGACGAACCCTAGACTTTGGGTCTCATCTGCGTTTCTTAAAATGCTATCTCTCTTGAGCTTCAAGACTTAGAATAAGTCCACTCCGGTTCACTCCTTGTACTAACCCACTCGTGTCAAATCGATGGTCAAGGAGGGTCCCAATAGATCCTTGGATCTACGGTTAGATTTCGTCGCTACTTGCGAACACTGAAGGAGTTGAGGCATTAACACTTGTTCTCCCTCTTCAAATCTAATGGTCAAGACAAACCTCACATCCTTCTGAAAGGATCTCATCCGTTCATCTTCCAAATGAAAGGATATTCCCTTTCCATATTTGAAATGCGCTATCCTTCTTAATCTTAGGCAACGAAATTCAACCCCTCGGAGCTTCGAGCTCCCAAGGTTCTGAAACCTTCAAAATTAACTCCTTCTTGCACAGGATTTCCTATACCCAAGTCACATGAACCTTTAGATGATTCTTGGGTAATTATCCCTACTCTCAGTCGAGTTTCTGGATAAGGGCTCAAGTACGGTTCAAAGTCCCTTAGACTACTGGCCTGAATGAAGTGCCTTCCTAATTCGCCGAGCTATGAATTATGAAACAGGGGTAAGGTAAACTCGTGAGTTTTCTATAACGGTAGCCATTTCAAGGAACTCGCTCTGACTCTGGGATGTGAGGTAATGCCCTGGGGAAGGTGCTTTCGAGAAATTAAACCAGAACATAGTGAGAATCAAGCAGATGGGACGATTCTCAAGGGAACAGACTCATATTCTAGACTTATTTATTATATACATAAACCAACTATGGCATAAAAGTATACACATGCATCCATTACTTCCAATCTAAAACACCAGGCAATCATTCCACACGGAAACCATTTATGGGCATATAAACATGAGCATGTATCCATGATATTCAATTTAAAATACAAGGAAAAAAACACTTATCAAAACCACAAGGCATGATGCAACTGCTGAGAGGGGTGCTCATTTCCACCCAACCATAGGCTCAATCACTCCCAATGGATTTATCACTAGCCACCCCCAATCTTAGGCCACGATGCTTTGAGATTCCATCTCTTACTTCCAGCTCAACGGAAGTTAGGGACGAATGTTACTCTCCTTCTCCCTATACGGGAATAGATGAGGATGAAGGTTACTCTCCTTCCCCTGAATCAGTCTTTGTTCTCTGTGATCAAAACTCACTTTTCACTTTCAATCCTTCCTCGAGCCCGAGAGTTTCTTCTCTTGTCTCTGCATTCTTCACTAGTCCTCTCTGCCCACACCACGCTTCCTTTCTTTCCTTCCTCAGCAAGGTTGCTTTTGGCTCAAATTCCCAGTTTGTGGTCAGGTCTGGAAGCCTTATAGATGGGAAGTCTGCCCCATCCCCTCATTAACTCTTGAGAAGATCTTCCCACCTACCATCCTGACTATAATTCATTTTGGGTCAGAGGGTTTTTCTTCTCTTTGAGCAATTAAAAGCAGCATAGTACTAGTTCGGTGGAGTTTAATGTAACCATTCTGGGTCCCCTCCACCACCCTTTTCATTAGCAATTGTGGTGTTTCTTAGCACATCCCATTCTCCACAGTTATGCAACACTTTTCCATTATCTATTAAAATAACAGTATTTACATTCATCAACCTTTTATACACAGGTCCATCAAATAAAACATCCACACTTCAAGTTTTCCATAGTTCCTGGCCAATAAAGTTATATTTACAGACTGGGGGAAAGAGGGTGTTACAATTCCCTCCCCCTTAAAGGAATCATTGTCCTCAATGTTCTATCTATCAACATGATAGGTATGTATAGAAGTAATCAAAATCGGATATGCCTGTCTCATGGCATCTTCCATTTCCCATGTAGCCTCATTTGGGCCAAAGTGTCTCCATTGCACCTTGACCTGTACAATGGTTCGGTTGTTGAGTGAGGTTTCCTTCCTATCTAGTATGCTTTGGGGTTCTGGCAGGAATTCTCCCTCCAGTTCCACCTAGATCATAGACCGGTCAATTATATGATTATCATCATGTACATATTTCTTCAGTAATGAAACATGAAAAACATTATGTTCCTTTACAGTGGGAGGAAGTGCTAGCCTATAGGCTACAGGTCCCACTCTATCTAGGACTTCAAAGGATCCACAATACAGAGGTGTCAACTTGGCACAGGCTCTCGTTCTCAGGGAACTCTTTCTAGGTCTAACTCTGAGATAGACATGGTCTCCTGTATTGAACTCTTAGGGAGTTCTTTTTCTGTTGGCATAAATCTTCTGTCTATCCTGAGCAATCTTCATGTTTTTATTTATCTGGATCACTTGTTGTTCCATTTTTTTTAGCATGTCGGGTCCAATCATAATTTTGTTCATGGGATTACTCCAACTGACTGGAGTGTTGCATGGCCTACCACAGAGGACTTCGAAAGGACTCATCTTCAGTGATTCTTGGTAGTTGTTGTTGTAGGTAAATTCCACCAATGGCAGGTAATCTTTCCACTTTTTAGGTTGATGCATTACATGCATCCTTAGCATGTCTTTTAATATTTGGTTCACTCTTTTCATCTGTCCATCGGTTTGAGGATGATAGGTTGTGCTAAACAATAATTTGGTCTCTAGAACAATCATCAAGGATTTCCAAAAGTTTGAAGTAAATTTTGTGTCTCTGTCAGACACAATTTCCTTAGGCATGCCCTGTACTCTGAATATCTCCTTCATGAATATGTTGGCAATATCTATTGCCTTGAAAGTTGATTTGACGGGAATAAAGTGAGTGGAATTGCTTAATTTTTCCACCACTACCACGATGGCATCATTTTGTCTGGCCGATGATGGTAATCCAGTGATGAAATCCGTGGAGATGGTCTCCCATTTCCATTCCAAGATTGGTAGAGGTTGTAATAACCCTGCTAGGTGCTGGTGTTCTGCTTTAACCTGCTGGCATTCTAGACATTTAGCTAAGTACTCAGCTATGTTTTTCTTCAGTCCAGGCCAATAGAATTGTTTCCTGGTGGTCGTGATCATCTTCTGGTATCCTGGGTGACCAGTATATGGTCGTTTGTGTAGTTTATCAATTATGAACCTCTTCAAGTCGTCACAGTTTGGAATATACAATATGTTTCTATAAGTTAGCAAACCTCCATATAGCATCTGGTAGCCTTCATACTTTATCCCTACGAGTTCTTTCTCCAGGTATGAGGTCATGGTCTGGAAGAATGCGTTTGCTTCTTGTGAATTCCTAACTCTTTCCTTGTCATTCATCTCGGAGGTGCTCACCGCTGCCAGGTGAATTTTTTTTCATACTTCTGCTAAGGGCATCGGCCACCTTATTTTCCTTTCCTTTGATATGTTTGATTTTGAAATCAAACTCGCTAAGGAGGGCCATCCACCTAGCTTGTATAGCATTGAGTTTTGGTTGGTCAAACAGGTGTCACAATCCACAATGGTCTTTCATAAGTACAAATTTCCTACCCAGGAGGTAATGCCTCCACATTTTCAAGGCATGCACTATGGCGGCCAACTCTAGATCATGGGTCACATAGTTGACTTTGTGCTCATTCAATTTCCGGGATTCATAGAAAAATACGCTTCATCCTTGCATAAGGACTCCTCCAAGTCCTTCCTTGCAGGCATCTGTGCACACAAGGAAGTCATTTTTGGGATCGACAATCTTCAGCATGGGAGGATGGATCAGAAGGCATTTTAGGGACTGAAACCTTTCTTCACATTCTGGTGTCCAAATGAATTTATCCCCCTTCTTCTGGAGAGCAGTGATTAGACAACCAATCTTGGAGAATCATTTTATAAATCTCCTATAGTATCTCGCTAATCCCATAAAGGATCTGATATTCGAAACATCCTTTGGGGTACGCCATTCCATGATAGACCTGATCTTGTCAGTGTCTACTGCTACCCCTTCTTTAGATATGACATGGCCCAAGTAATGTACTTGCTTCTGGAAAAAGTCACACTTTATAAATTTGGCATAGAGATGATGTTCTCTTAGCACTTGAAGCACAAGTCTAAGATGTTCCTCATGTTCCTCTCTATTCTTGGAGTAGATTAAAATATCGTAAATAAAAACCAGTACAAATCTGTCTAGGAATTTGTTGAGTACATTGTTCATCAAGCACATAAAAGTGGCAGGGGCATTGGTTAATCCAAATGGTACTACCACAAATTCGTAGTGACCATATCTCGTCCTAAAGGAATTTTTTTGGATGTCTTCACCCTTGATTCGGACTTGATGGTATCCACATCTCAAGTCAATATTTGAGAAGATGGAAGCACCTCCCAATTGATCGAACAAATCATCAATTCTGGGTAAGGGGTACTTGTTCTTAATGGTTACCTTATTGAGTTGTCTATATTCTATGCACAGTTGGAGTGTACCATCCTTCTTCTTCACAAACAGGACTGGTGCTCCCCATGGAGACACGCTGATTTGGATATATCCTTTGTCCATCATTTCTTTTAGCTGTAGTTTAATCTCAACTATCTCGGTGGTTCTCATCCTATAGGGTGTCCTAGACTGATCCAGGTGGATATCGGTGGCCACCCACCTTCTCCAACTAGACCAAAACATGTTTCTGGCAATTTTGGTAATTTACTATTTTTAGCAGTTTTTAACTTCTGGGGCCATTTTGAGGCCCTAAATGATGGTTTTTGAGAAAACGGGGAGCAACATGGATCGTATATCAATGTTGCTCCATCAATAATTTGTAGTTCTCGGATAGATCTTTCCAACGAGCTATCATGCACCTAAAACGGAGATCATATGCAAAAGTTACGACCCCGGGAAGTTGATGCACCAACTTACCCAAACGGGGCCCACATGACTTTTGGCGCTTCATCTCCCAGGGTTAGGTTTTTGGATGTCTAGGACTTTTGGCATTCCCGATTATTGTAAAAAGGCCTCCAGATCCTCATTGTAACCATCTTCTTGCGAATGCGAGTAGCCGTCACATCTCTTCTCAGAGATAAGCTGCCACCATTCTAGCGAGTCTTTCACTCTGTATTTTTACAGTCTCTGTACATTTCTTTCATTAATAGAAATCGTGTATTACTATATCTCTGTGTTTATGGTTGCATCTCTGATATATTTTTGTTATATTACTGGATATACGCGATATCTCTGTGCATTTCTTTATTATATCTCCGCTCTCATTTCATGCCGAAAATAATCCGGATCAGTGGTATCAGAGCAGGCTGCTCTTGATCGTTTTTTTCAGTGCATGTCCCCGATGAGGTCCGAGTATAGCAAGTTGGGTCTCGAGCTTGTC
>JASDQU010100435.1:469571-482484 GCA_032191745.1 Picea mariana | reverse complement strand
AAACCTGCGGGGACAAAAAATCCAACCATGTTAAGGGTTGGTGTGGCTCAGGCCGGGTGCGATCCCCGGGTGATTTTGACGGCTTAGATGCCCCTGAGTCGCGGTTTCTCAAGCCACAGGTTAATCGCAGATCCTGCACAAATTAACAAACAAAAAAAAAAAATATTGTGATAATGCAAATCAACATCTCACCTCTAATTCACCTCCCATGGACTAAGATAAATGGATTTCACTTCCATCTCTTCTTGTAGTATGCTAGAAGACAGATAGAGACATGGCCACTACCTAGTGCATGAGAAGTTAATAAGAGTGAGAAGGTTCCTTCAATCAATGATCATTATGCAACTATTAGATTATAAATCCTCACACCATTAGTTTATCATGTTATAGATTCATAAGATCCACCCCAAAGAATTGATCATCATAATGTGAAGAAGAAAAATCATTCAGAGAAATAAACAAAATAAGAATAAATATATTTGCACAAGGAAATCTACATCAATTCAAGGAAATAAACAAGTAAATGAATGTAAATGCAGAAGGAAAGCTACATCCATTAAAAGAAATAAAACAACAACAATCTAATCTATGGGTGGAAGGGATTCATCCTCCATTTGTAGCTTCGGAGTGGACCCTTACTTTGAAGTAAGAAAGGGGTTGAATTCCTCAAAAAACACTAATTATGGTAAGAATATTAGAAACAAAAACTCTATATTAATTGAAAATTTGAAATTACATTATGCCCATTGAAAGAAATTCAACTGTAGTTTTTTCTAGATAACCTATGAGAGCTCCCATGCCCTCCTTAGATACAAAAATGACCTTGGATTCCCCTAGAGAGAATTCTAGAGAACCCCCTGTGCATTCAAACATTTTTCTGCAATTGAGGGAATGGTCTCATATAATTAGATACTTCCAAGTTTGTGGTTTCCTTATGGGTTCTAAAATCAACTTGAAATTAATGATCACTCTAACTTAGACTAGATTCATATCCATGTATCCCAAGCTGGTGAAAGTCTCCCATGAAATTCTCCTTTTACCCAGGCCAATTGAGTATTAGATGTTTATTATTCCTCTTTTAACTAATTTTATTTCAAAATGTGGGGGGGATTTATAGGGATTGAGTAGCTCCAAGATTGAATATTGTTCTTGTTGAAAATACTAAGACAACTGAGAGGGGGGGGGGTGTGAATCAGTTTTTACTGTGATTAAACAATTTATGACTATTCAAACAATTTTTAGTCTCTTACAAGTGACCATCAATATTATACAACATATGAACAACATGAGTAATGAACATCACTCACACATAAGATATACACAGAGACAGATTCTCATAAGGAAACCCATAAAGGGATAAAACCTCTTCTTCTTCGAATGATAGGCAGTCTTTTAAGTTCTGTACATCATCTATGTTTGAGCACCAACTCAAAGTGATGCTACTACCTCTGTTTTTCAAGATCCAACTTGTTGAGAGCACCAACTCTCTAGTTTCTCTAGCAACCACTAGAAGGAAGCACCAACTCCCTGAGTGTTCCAACACCAACTAGATGGAAGCACCTACTTCCACTTGTACAAGAACCAACTTGTATACAAAAAATTCTGTGTTTTCTCAAGCACCACCCTGCCACCCTGTTTTTCTAGCCACAACTAGATGAAAGCACTAGATGAAAGCTCCAACTTTCAGTGTTCAAGCACCAAATTGAATAACAGAGGACTATAGTCCTCCCTAGCACCACCCAACCTCTCTGATTATAAATAAATTATTGAATAACCAACAATACAGGTGTTTCAATTTTACCACTTCTTCTCTGTTCTGCAATTCTTCTTTGTTTTTATCTGTTCTGCAATTATGCTCTGTTTCTATCTGTTTTGCAGTTTTGCTCTGCTTCTATCTGTTCTGCAGTTCTGCTCTGCTTCAAACTATTCTACAATTCTACTCTTGCTTCTGTTTGTTCAACATATCTAAGTTTTATCTCACACTATGCATACTGTAATTTTACCTTTATTACAGTTCAACTCATTTTTCCAGTTTGAGCAGCCAACTAGCCACATTCATTGCGTTTCCATTTTATCCTATATCACCTATTCAGTTACACCTATAATTTCCAAGAAAACGCATCAGCAACTGAATCACCAAACGTCCAAGAACTATGATTCAGTTCTACTAACTGAATCATAACTGATCAATTAACTGTGAAGTGCAATAGTATCCCTTCGATCATATTCCCAATTAATCAACACCATTGGATTAATTCTACAGGGTCTCGCGTTTATCTCATATGTCCACTGGCTGTGACCAAACGCTAAGCATAATTGATTTTGCAATATCGCATTTCAACATTCTTGTGATGAAGGGTCTCGACTCTCCATGTCACGATCGCTGAAATAGAGCTTGGCTGCACTAGCTCCTTCCCTTCTCGTGACCATCGACGATGACCAGGCACTTATCCACAAAGTGCACTTTGCGATTCACAACTTTTGTCATGAGTCTCCTTGACTCCTCCAATCCCCAGTATCCGAAATTCTGAAATGGAGCCAGATCAATGGTCCACACTCTCCCTTGATCAACGACTAAGATTGAATCATGGTTTCACATTTTGTGATTTCAAAGGATAGAGCTCCTCCTTCCTTTGAATTTCCAGTCAGCGAAAGACTGACCTCTCGCCACGTGTAGTCTACATACAACGGTCCACGACACTTGATCCAAGGGTTCAAATCAATCCTCGATCCCACGGCCCAGAGCATTTCGGGATATCGTATATCGTGAGTTCCCACACCATGCTCCATTGACTCCTCCAATGTGTAAGTCAACGAAATTCTAGTCGTTCGCCACATGTCCTTCTTGAAGATGGACGATCCTCCTGCTTTCTGGACTTTGTAATCCCGCTTCATCTTGCACGTAAAGATCGTGCTCCTTCTTCTGGATCCAATGATGGTCGGTCTTCAGGATCAGATTTGATGCCTGAGATCTATTCTCTTCTACTATGCGCTCCTCCTATCTGAATTCAGATCTAACGGTCATCGAGAATTCTGAATGGGATCCAACGATCACTATTGCTCTTCACCAATGATCTTTCCATTTCCATGCCATTATTGTTGCGCTGCTGATCGTGTTGATCTGCTCCATCAATGAAAAACACGCACACATTGCCTTATGTTGGTAAGTATGCCAAGAATCTCCTCCTTTGGCATTGATGGAAACCTTGAACCTGAAGAACTGCACTCTACATTCTCTGCCTGGACTGCTACTCTACCTACTGAACATGCAACCAAACATACCATTGTAGCATCCTTACCACACTACTTACCACATTTTTTCTCCCCCTTTGACATCAATTTCAAAGAAGAAACACGCTCCCCCTAAACTGTTGCAATACATCTTGAAGGTATCAGATATGTGACAATCACATACTCCCCCTGACAAGGTGAACAGATTAGACAAATGAAGATATAACCCCCTAATATTTGATTGGAATATGCTTAGTCTTGGAATGAAGAACATGATTCTTGGAGACACTAATGGCACTGATGTTATCACAGTGAATTGGAATCAGATCAATATAATTTACCTTCAAGTCCACAAGAGTTTGGATCATCCATAAAATATGAGTGCAACAAGTAGCAACAACAATGTACTATGCCTCTGTAGTTGATAAGGAAGTAGATTCTTGCTTCTTACTAATCCATGCTACCAACGAGTCACCCAGGAAGAATGCACCTCCACTGGTGCTCTTTCTCTCATCCACACAATTTGCCCAATCAACATCTGAATAAGAAGTTAACTGAATATTTTGATTTCTAGGATACCACAAACCATAAGTCATTGTGCCTTTCAAGTATTTGAATATCCTTTTTATAGCTACTAAATGACTCTATTTAGGAGCAAACTGATAACGACCTGCCATTCCAACAACTTGCATTATATCAGGACGAGATGTTGTGATGTACAGGAGACTGCCTATCATTGATCAATATGACCTTTGATCAACATCAGGTAAAATATCATCTTTACTGAGTTTACAACTGACCACCATAGGTGTACTAACAGGAGAATAATCTTCCATCTGGAACTTCTTCAACATCTTTTTCAGATATTTTTCTTGAGTGATAAATATTCCTGTAGATCTTTGATGTACTTGTAAACCAAGAAAGTATGATAGTTCACCTATCATGGACATCTCAAACTCTATTTGAATAGAGTTAGCAAATCACTGAATAGAGGAATCATTAGTACAGCCAAAAATAATGTCATCTACATAAACCAAAACAACTAGTAATTCATCACCTTCAGACTTGATGTAGAGATTGTTGTCAACAGTACCTTTCTTGAACCCTTTGTCTTGTAAAAATTTGTCCAGTCTATAATACCATGCTCATGGTGCTTGTTTCAATCCATATAAATCCTTATTCAGCTTGCAAACATAATCATGATTATCTGTTAATGAGAATCCTTCAGGTTACTCCATATATACTTCTTCCTGTAGATCTCCATTAAGAAATGTTGACTTAACATCCATCTGATAAACTTTAAAGTTCTTATGACATGAATATGCAAGAAACATTCTGATGGATTCCAATCTTGCCACTAGTGAAAAAGTTTCATCAAAATCCCGACCTTCAACTTGTGCATATCCTTTACAGACCAATCTGGCTTTATTTCTAACAACTTGTCCTTTTTCATTCGTTTTATTCTTGAACACCCATTTGGAACGTATTACATTCTTATCTTCAGGTCTAGGAACAAGCTCCTTAGTATTGTTCTTTTCAATTTGATCAAGCTCTTCATTCATAGCTCTAATCCAATCATCATGGTTGTTGGCTTCATCAAAATTTTTAGGTTCAATCATAGATAGAAGAGCAATATGAGATTGTTCTGTGTCTTTAACTAATTTCCTTCTTGTTTGAACTCCTTTTTTTATATCTCCAATTATCTGATTTTCAGGTTGATTCTTTCTAACAATTATGAGAGGTGATTTTGTTTCTTTTTGTTGATTTGTGTCAGCCTAAGTATTTGTATCTTCATCTAATTCAGATCCTTCCCTTTCTGATCCTTGGACCTATTCATCTTCATCTTCAACTATATCTTCCATGCTTGGTTCAACACTGCTTACATTTCTGACTGGGACTTCTTCATCAACTTTTATGTCGATACAATCAACTAATTTATGTAGCCTCTTATTATAGCATCTGTATCCTTTACTGTTTGTAGCATAACCTAAGAAGATACATTCATTAGCCCTATCATCATATTTTCCAATATTTTCATCATTATTCTTGATATAACATTTACTCCCAAAGACTTTAAAATGATTGATTGAAGTAGGTCTTCCAAACCATAGTTCATAAGGAGTCTTGTCACTGTGTGGCCTGAGATGAGCTTTGTTAAGGATATGAACAACTGTATGAATTGCTTCCACCCAATATGTTTGAGCAATATTCCTTTCATTCATCATTGATCTTGCCATCTACTGAATTGATCTATTGTGCCTCTCAACTACTCCATTTTGCAGTGGAGTCCTTGGAATAGTGTATTCTCGTTTGATTCCATGTTTATCACATAACTCTTTGAAGTTCCATGAACTAAACTCTCCTCCTCTATCAGACCTTACTAGCTTCAATCTTTTTCCTGTTTGATTTTCAGTCAGAGCCTTAAACACTTTGAATTTTTCAAATGCTTCAGATTTTTCCTTCAAAAAGGAAACCCATGTTAGTCTAGAATAATCATCAATAACCAACATAAAATAGTTTTCTTTTCCTGTACCTTATTTTTTTGATGGTCCACATAAATCCATATGTACTAACTGGAGAGGTTTTTTTGTTGAAGGAAATTTTTTTGATTTGAACTGTGTCCGAGTAAGCTTTCCTATTTGGCAAGGTTTACAAACATAGTCATATGGCTTAGATATCTTTGGAAGATCATTTACTTCCCCACTGTTTCTAAGCTTGATTATATGATCAAAATTTAAGTGACCAAGTCTCCTATGCCATAACCAACTTTCATCATACTTGCTTAACTGGAATTCTTCTTTTTCTTCTTTTAACACATAGACATTGTTTTCTGTTCTTATCCCTTTTGCAACCAACTGTCCTGAATTCACAGACTTTATTTTACAATCTTTAGAAGTAAAAACAACTTCACATCCTCGATCAAAGACTTGACTGAAACTAAGAAGATTATGTTTCAGACCATCTACAAATAACACATCTTGAGCTTTTCCTTTTCCATTGCTCAGACTTACCATTCCTTTACCTTTTATTTTTCTTGGTGCATCATTTCCAAAAGTTACATTTCTTGATTTGTTTTCACTTAGAGTTAGAAACTTACTTTTGTCTCCAGTCATATGTTTGGAACATCCACTATCAATATACCAAGGATTCTTTTGTCTTTGGGCTGATAACACTAATCCAAACTGGTCATCTTCTTTTTTCTTCCAAACCTTGAAATTTTCAACAGCATGATTCAGATCTGGCTTATAGTTCCTTAAGCAACGGTCTGTAGCTTTATGTCCATAATTATGGCAGTTGTAACATTCTGGTTCATTGAATAACAGATCATAACAATTGTTATGCTCATAAATGTTGTTATGTTTCACTTGTGTCCTTCTCTCAGTCATCACATGATTTATAGTCTGTGATTGTATGTTGCTTGGCTGTCTCAATCTTTGTGGTGGCAGATAATTATTCCTTGAATAACTTGATTGCTCATATCTAAATCTTAAAGAACAAGTTATAGATTTGTGACCAAAGTTAGAACAAAAAAAACAATATCCATAGAAAAGTCCTTTGTGCCTAGAAAAAGACTGTCTTCTTTGAGTGGGTCGATTTCTTCCATGCTGATAGTTTCTCTGATCTACAGATTCAGTTCTGGTACTTTTTCTTTCATTCCTTCTTGGTGGCTGATTTTCTTTCCTTGTTTCTGCAGAGTGGTTGTTGTCAATGATTGTAGATTTGACAAACTTGATGGGTTCTATATTACTTGGATGATCAATACTTGATCCTTCTTCATAGCCCAAGCCATATTTCAAATTTGGATTCCTTTTCTGATTTAGAATNTTCTTCCGAGGCTTTAATACTTGACAGATTTTGGTGATACAATGCCTTAAACTTCTCCATTTCTTTTATGGTTTTTACTACCTCTTCTTCTAAGGCTTCACACCTCACTTTCTTATCTGATAATTGTTGTTTCAGAATGTCTTCTATTTTATTTGCCTCTTCTAACTCCACTTTTAATAGAGCAAAGTCTTCATCAGGTTTTTTATCATTCATTTTAAACTGCATCAACAACCATTTTTGTTTTCTCTTCTTACATCTGAGTCTGTCAATTTCTTCCAAATCACTGATTAATTCACCTTACATATTCACCACAACTTCTTCATCATCCATTTCACCTCCTGAATGTTCATCACCAAGATCTCCCATATCCATAAGAAAAAATAATTCACTTTGTCTTCACAGGATGAATCACTATCTATGTATTTTGAGGAGTTGTCATTTTTTGCACACAAACTTTTCTTTTTACTATATTTCTTAAGTTTGTATTTCTTTTCATCATCAGAGTCCTGATCCTTTTTCTGGTGAGGACACTTAGATGCAAAATGAACTATCTTACCACAGTTAAAACATTTGAAAGGGAGCTTGCCTTGATATTTTCCTGATCCTTTCTTTAACCTTCTCACAAATTTTGCCTCAATATCATCTAATTCTGAATCAATATTCTTGTCTTCTTTAAAAGATGCTTCTCTAGTAATGGATTTATCTTTGCTAATTCTCATTTTATATGCAGTTAGAGTTCCTAGGAGTTGATCAATGGACATAGATCATTTAGTTCTTCTATTGCAGAGACTTTTGGATTAAATTTATCAAGCAAAGATCTTAAAATCTTCTGAACTAAAAAAGATTCTTCAATTTTCTCACCAAGACCCTTCATGGCATTCATAAGCTCTTCAACTCTTAAAAAATACTTGCTGACTGTTTCATCTTCATTCATCTTTAGTTGTTCAAATTTCAATCTATATGTTTGAAGTTTGACATCTTTTACTTTCTCATTTCCTTCATAACTGTTAATAATTTTATCCCACATTTCTTTGGCAGTTTGAATATGCATCACCTTTACAAACTCAGCTTCTACAAGTCCATTCAAGATAGCATTCATTCCCTTAACATTAAAGCTAAATTCTAACTCATCATCCTTGGAAGCTAGCATGATAGGTTTTATGTATCCAGTCTCTACTACATCCCAAACATCAACACCTAAGGCCATTAAGAATGTTCTCATTCTAATCTTCCAGAAGGAAAAATTTGTTCCATCAAAGAGAGGAGGCTCATTGGATGAAATCCCTTCATTGTCATGTTTAATATTTTATATCTACCTTTAAATAAATGAACCGGCTCTGATACCAATTTTTGAAAATACTAAGACAACTAAGAGGTTGGGGGGTGAATCAATTATTACTGTGCTTAAACAATTTATGACTATTCAAACAATTTTTAGTCTCTTCCAAGTGACCATCAATATTATACAACATATGGACAACATGAGTAATGAACATCAGTCACACATAAGATATACACAGAGACATATTTTCACGAGGAAACCCATAAAGGGAGAAAACCTCTTCTTCTTTGAATGATAGGCAGTCTTTTAAGTTTTGTACATCATCTATGTTTGAGCACCAACTCAAAGTGAGGCTACTACCTCTGTTTTTCAAGATCCAACTTGTTGAGAGCACCAACTCTCTGGTTTCTCTAGCACCCACTAGAAGGAAGCACCAACTCTCTGAGTGTTCCAACACCAACTGGATGGAAGCACCTACTTCCACTTACACAAGAACCAACTTGTATACAAAAAACTCTGTGTTTTCCCAAGCACCACCCTGTCACCCTGTTTTTCTAGCCACAACCAGATGAAAGCTCCAACTTTCAATATTCAAGCACCAACTTGAATAACAAAGGACTACAGTCATCCCTAGCACCACCCAACCTCCCTGATTATAAATAAATGATTGAATAACCAATAATACAGGTGTTTCAATTCTTACCACTTCTTCTCTGTTCTGCAATTCTTCTTTGCTTTTATCTATTTTGCAATTCTGCTTTGCTTCTATCTGTTATGTAGTTCTGCTCTGCTTCAAACTGTTCTGCAATTCTGCTCTTGCTTCTGTCTGTTCAACATCTCTAAGTTTTATCTCACACAATGCATACTGTAATTTTACCTTTCTTACAGTTCAACTCATTTTTCCAGTTCGAACAACCAACCAACCATAGTCATTGCATTTCCATTTTATCCTATATCACCTATTCAGTTACACCTTTAATCTCCAAGAAAATGCATCAACAACTGAATCACCAAATGTCCAAGAACTATGATTCAGTTCTGCTAACTGAATCGTAACTGATCAATTAATTGTGAAGTGCAACAGTAGCCCTTTGATCATATTCCCAATTAATCAACATCGTTGGATTAATTCCACAGGGTCTCGCATTTATCTCTTATGTCCATTGGCTGTGACTGAACGCAAAGCAGAATTGATTTCATGATTTCACATTTTGGCATTCTTGTGATGAAGGGCTCAACTCTCCATGTCGCAATTGCCGAAATAGAGCTTGGATGCACTAGCTCCTTCCCTTCTCGTGATCATCGGCAGTGACCAGGTGCTTATCCACAAAGCACACTTCACGATTCGCAACTTTTGTCATGAGTCTCCTTGACTCCTCCAACTCTCGGTATCCGAAACTCCGAAATGGAGCCAGATCAACGGTCCACACTCTCCCTTGATCAATGACTCAGATTGAATCACGATTTCATGTTTCACGATTTCAAAGGATAGATCTCCTCCTTCCTTTGACTTTCTAGTCAACAAAAGGCTGACCTCTCGCCACGTGTAGTCTGCATCCAACGGTCCACGACCCTCGATCCAACGGTTCAGATCAATCCTCGATCTGATGGCCTAGATCATTTTGGGATATCGCATATCGTGAGTTCCCACACCATGCTCTGTTGACTCCTCCAATGTGTAAGTCAACAAAATTCTAGTCGCTCGCCACATGTCCTTCTTGAAGATGGATGATCCTCCTACTTTCGGGACTTTGTAAGCCCGTTTCATCTTGCACATAAAGATTGTGCTCNCCAACGACAATTGGTCTTCAGGCTCAGATCTTACGGGGATCTATTCTCTTCTACTGGGCACTCCTCCTATCTGAATTCAGATCTGACAGTCATCGGGAATTATGAATGGGATCCAGTGATCATTGTCGCTCTTCACTATTGATCTTGTCATTGCCATGCCATTATCGTTGCACTGTTGATCATGTTGATCTGTGCCATCAATGACAAACACACACACCTTGCCTTCTGTCTGTAAGTATGCCAACAGTTCCCCATTGTTGGAAGCTCATGTAGTCTCTGTCATAAATAAGGAATACAAGATCCCACAAATTTCTCTTGCATTATTCCCTTGATTGAAATGCTTGGAGCTCTAATGGTGAAGTGAAGTATTGAATCCCTCTTTAATGCATGGTTATGGGATGAGCTCCAATGTCCTTAGCTAATATTGCAGTAAACCCTTTTTCTCACCAACCATTATTAGTGCATTTTATTCAAACTACATAATAAACAAAAATACTCAAGCCAATGGATATGCACCATATTCTTTAGGAAATAAGCCAAACATATTTACTTTAAATAAACATGTATCCAAATTGTCTAATTTGGCCTTTAATTAAGAAATTATGACCTTAATAAAGTAAATACAGAAATAATATATAGCAAAAAGGGTGACCATAGAGGTTAATACAGGGGGCCATCACACACTCCTCAACTAGAAGGTTACACACCCCTATGCAACATACAAAAAGAAACTCTAAAACTGGTATCATTCTCATGCCACTTGTTGTCCTTGGCTTATTTCTCCCTGTAGATTTCTCTAAGGTCATATGACACTATGTGAGTAATGGAATCTACATGATGGTACCTTGCGTCTCTCTCTATTGATTTCCACCTTCTATTTTATACTTCATAGTTGATATCACCCATAGATACCCAGGGAGAAATTTGAACCCAATCTAATGCAGGTTCAACCTCTCAAGAGAATTTACATACAATTGTGACCTGTACATGGAAAATATCAAGATTTTTGGGGAATGAGGTTCTGCCCTTTTTAGGGAAAAAGATAACCCACCCCACGTGCTCTGAAAAAAATGCATCACTTTATCCTTATAATTTATCATAGTCTTTTGAAAGTGCATTACAACTTCTTGTTTCTTTTATCTAAGAACTGGAACTAATTTTAGGTTTGCAATCATTCTGTCATGGTTTCTACCAGGCTTATGGTTTAAATAATACAACCATGGTTTTCCCCTTGGTCACATTATTTCTAAAGTTCTAGGCCAATTATATGACTATATTATCACAATACCCTTGCAATTTTTCATTGTATTCCAACCATTGTTCCTTTCTAAAAATTTCTACCACTTTAGGATTGCTATATAGAAGTGATGTGTTTGTAGATTATCTTAAACCATGCCCCCATGGTTAATTGTCATAGTTTGATGATTTCAATGTTGAGAGTCTGAGCATATGCACTATGGTTCTGTCATCATGAGCTCAACTTTCTCTTGCACACCATATATCTATATCCATAGGCTCGATTTGCACATTTTATCTATATCTCAATCTTCAACACAAGCTTTATCTTATCCTACAACTCGCATATACAAGATTTCCCTTCCTTTACATGTGTCTTGAAATAGAATGAATTCATTTTTCCTAGGCTCTATATTGTTGCAAAGGAAGCTTAGTGTATGAGGGAGGGTATGTGTTGGAGTGGTCCAAAATTTCTTTTAAATGGAGACTTGGAGTGGGATTGTCATTTAATCATTGTAATCTCCATGCCAGTGCACTCCATCCACTATATTTTCTTTCAATTTGACAAGCTATCTCAGACCTCATATCATGAGAAGATGATCTCCTCCCAAATTTTAGTTCAACAAATGTGTTGACATCAAGCTAAGAAAATAAATAGGAGTGATATAGCTTGGGTATAATCAGGTAAACTAGGAGTGAGGAGATATATGGAGTAATTCAACATAATTGGGTGATTGAACAATAGAAATGTGAACATGCATTCAACATAAATAGTTGACTCAGATAAAAAATACTATAATGTACTTGATATCCTTTGTACTTGTGTTAAGATGTCAATGAGTTGTTGTTTGTTTGATAATGGCATTTTCCATAATGTGAAATGTGTAGCTTCAATATCTTTTGAATATTGACAACATTGTTTTTGAATTTGTGGTGAACTTTGAATCTTTTGATATGTAGTGAATCCTTGAACACTTGATATGCAACAAACCCTTGATTTGTAGTTGTTGATTTCTAGCTAGAAGTGCAAAAATATGTAGAAATATATATTTCTAGAAATGTAGACGTCGATAGAAATATATAGTGTTATAAATTCATATTTCTGTAGAAATTTGTGGTGTTGGAAATGCAAACTTATGTAGAAAGGTGTCAATGGTATAATGGTAGTTTGATAGATATGAATTAGTATGAAAGTGTATGCAGGAGTGGTATTAGGGTATGGAGGAATTTAAACAAGATATGTAGTGTAATACCCTGATTTTGAGTCCCCATATGAAATAATGTATTTTGTTTATTTGATGAAAGGTCAGAATGCCCAAACAATTAAAGAGGTTAGTGTGCCTAGGAAATGTAATGCTATGATCATTATTAATAATAAAATACATCATTGGCTGCAAGATGGACAAGGACAAGATTTATAGGAGGATATGATTCCACAAGAGAGGGGGATTAAGGGGCTAAGTCACTTTATTATATTTTATTTACCCATAATTGTTTTAATGGAGAGAAGTGGTTACATAAGCTTCTTGGGGAAGGAAATGTGGTTCT
>JASDQU010100435.1:411607-450752 GCA_032191745.1 Picea mariana | reverse complement strand
CTTTAACACTTTTAATTTTTCAAATGCTTTAGATTTTTCCTTCAAAAAGGAAACCCATGTTAGTCTAGAATAATCATCAATAATCAACATAAAATGGTTTTCTTTTCCTGTACCTTCTTTTCTTGATGGTCCACATAAATCCATATGTACCAACTGGAGAGGTTTTTCTGTTGAAGGATTTTTTTTTGATTTGAACTGTGTCCGAGTAAGCTTTCCTATCTGGCAAGGTTTACAAACATAGTCATATGGCTTAGATATATTTGGAAGATCATTTACTACCCCACTGTTTCTAAGCTTGATTATATGATCAAAATTTAAGTGACCAAGTCTCCTATGCCATAGCCAACTTTCATCATACTTGCTTAACTGGAATTCTTCTTTTTCTTCTTTTAACACATAGACATTGTTTTCTGTTCTTATCCCTTTTGCAGCCAACTGTCCTGAATTCACAGACTTTATTTTACAATATTTAGAAGTAAAAAAAACTTCACATCCTCGGTCACAAACTTGACTGACACTAAGAAGATTATGTTTCAGACCATCTACAAATAACACATCTTGAGATTTTCCTTTGCCATTGCTCAAACTTACCATTCCTTTACCTTTTATTTTTCCTGGTGCATCGTTTCCAAAAGTTACATTTCCTGATTTGTTTTCACTTAGAGTTAGAAACTTACTTTTGTCTCCAGTCATATGTTTGGAACATCCACTATCAATATACCAAGGATTCTTTTGTCTTTGGGCTGATAATACTAATCCACACTGGTCATGTTCTTTCTTCTTCCAAACCTTGAAATTTTCAGCAACAGGATTCAGATCTGGCTTATAGTTCCTTAAGCAACGGTCTACAACTTTATGTCCATAATTATGGCAGTTTTAACATCCTGGTTCACTGAATAACATATCATAATGATTGTTATGCTCATAAATGTTGTTATGTTTCACTTGCGTCCTTCTCCCAGTCATCACATGATTTATATTCTGTGATTGTATGTTGCTTGGTTGTCTCAATCTTTGTGGTGGCAGATAATTATTCCTTGAATAACTTGATTGCTCATATCTAAATCTTAAAGAACAAGTTATAGATTTGTGACCAAAGTTAGAACAGAAAAAACAATATCCATAGAAAAATCCTTTGTGCCTGGAAAAAGACTGTCTTCTTTGAGTGGGTTGATTTCTTCCATGCTGATAGTTTCTCTGATCTACAGATTCAGTTCTGGTACTTTTTCTTTCATTCCTTCTTGGTGGCTGATTTTCTTTCCTTGTTTCTACAGAGTGGTTGTTGTCAATGATTGTAGATTTGCAAAACTTGATGGGTTCTGTATTACTTGGATGATCAATACTTGATCCTTCTTCATAGACCAAGCCAACTTTCAACTTTGGATTCCTTTGCTGATTTAGAATGGAAGTTAATTCTTCTGAGGCTTTAATACTCGACAGATTTTGGTGATACAATGCCTTAAACTTCTCCATTTCTTTTTTGGTTTTTACTATCTCTTCTTCTAAGGCTTCACACCTCGCTTTCCTCTCTGATAACTGTTGTTTCAGAATGTCTTCTATTTTATTTGCCTCTTCTAACTCCACTTTTAGTAGAGCAAATTATTCATCAGGTTTTTTATCATTCATTTTAAACTGCATCCACAACCATTTTTGTTTTCTCTTCTTACATCCGAGTCTGTCAATTTCTTCCAAAGCACTGATTAATTCACCTTCCATATCCACCACATCTTCTTCATCATCCATTTCACATCCTGAATGTTCATCACCAAGATCTCCCAAATCCATAAGCATAAAATCATTCACTTTGTCTTCACAGGATGAATCACTATCTATGTCTTCTGAGGAGTCATCATTTTTTGCACACAAACTTTTCTTTTTACTATATTTCTTAAGTTTGTATTTCTTTTCATCATCAGAGTTCTGATCCTTTTTCTGGTGAGGACACTTAGATGCAAAATGAACTAACTTACCATAGTTAAAACATTTGAAATGGAGCTTGCCTTGATATTTTCCTGATCCTTTCTTTAACCTTCTCACAAATTTTGCCTCAATATCATCTAATTCTGAATCAATATTTTTGTCTTCTTTAAAAGATGCTTCTCTAGTAATGGATTTATCTCTTCTAATTCTCATTTCATATGCAGTTAGAGTTCCTAGGAGTTGATCAATGGACAGAGTTTTAAGATCATTTAGTTCTTCTATTGCAGAGACTTTTGGATTAAATTTATCAAGCAAAGATCTTAAAATCTTCTAAACTAAAAACGATTCTTCAATTTTCTCACCAAGACCCTTCATGGCATTCACAAGCTCTTCAACTCTTAAAAAATACTTGTTGACTGTTTCATTTTCATTCATCTTTAGTTGTTCAAATTTCAATCTATATGTTTGAAGTTTGGCATCTTTTACTTTCTCATTTCCTTCATAACTATTAATAAGTTTATCCCACATTTCTTTGGCAGTTTGAAGATGCATCACCTTTACAAACTCAGCTTCTGCAAGTCCATTCAAGATATCATTCATTCCCTTAGCATTAAAGCTAAATTCTAACTCATCATCCTTGGAAGCTAGCACAACATGCTTTATGTATCCAGTCTCTACTACATCCCAAACATCAACACCTAAGGCCATTAAGTATGTTCTCATTCTAATCTTCCAGAAGGAAAAAATTGTTCCATCAAAGAGAGGAGGCTCATTGGCTGAAGTCCCTTCATGACTTGTCATGTTTAAGCTTTTAGATCTACCTTTAAATAAAAGAACTGACTCTTATACCAATTGTTGAAAATACTAAGACAACTGAGAGGGGGGGGGTGTGAATTAGTGGTTACTGTGCTTAAACAATTTATGACTATTCAAACAATTTTTAGTCTCTTCCAAGTGACCATCAATATTATACAACATATGAACAACATGAGTAATGAACATCAGTCACACATAAGATATACACAGAGGCATATTTTCACGAGGAAACCCATAAATGAAGAAAACCTCTTCTTCTTCGAATGATAGGCAGTATTTTAAATTTTGTACATCATCTATGTTTGAGAACCAACTCGAAGTGAGGCTACTACCTCTATTTTTCAAGCTCCAACTTGTTGAGAGCACCAACTCTCTAGTTTCTCTAGCACCCACTCGAAGGAAGCACCAACTCCCTGAGTGTTCCAACATCAATTGGATGGAAGCACCTACTTCCACTTACACAAGAACCAACTTGTATACAAAAAACTCTGTGTTTTCCCAAGCACCACCCTGCCACCCTGTTTTTCTAGCCACAACCAGATGAAAGCTCCAACTTTTAGTATTCAAGCACCAACTTGAATAACAGAGGAGTACATTCCTCCCTAGCACCACCCAACCTCCCTAATTATAAATAAATGATTGAATAACCAACAATACAGGTGTTTCAATTCTTACCACTTCTTCTCTGTTATGCAATTCTTCTTTGCTTTTATCTGTTTTGCAATTCTGCTTTGCTTCTATTTGTTCTGCAGTTCTGCTCTGCTTCTATCTGTTCTGTAGTTCTGCTCTCCTTCAAACTGTTTTGCAATTCCACTCTTGCTTCTGTCTGTTCAACATCTCTGAGTTTTATCTCACACTATGCATATTGTAATTTTACCTTTCTTACAGTTCAACTAATTTTTCCAGTTCGAACAGCTAACCAACCACAGTCATTGCATTTCCATTTTATCCTATATCACCTATTCAGTTACACCTTTAATCTCCAAGAAAACGCATCAACAACTGAATCACCAAACGTCTAAGAACTATGATTAAGTTCTGCTAACTGAATCATAACTGATCAATTAACTGTGAAGTGCAACAATAGCCCTTCGATCATATTCCCAATTAATGAACATCGTTGGATTAATTCCACAGGGTCTCACGTTTATCTCATATGTCCACTGGTTGTGACTGAACGCTAAGCAGAATTGATTTCGTGATTTCACATTTTGGCATTCTTGTGATGAAGGGTCTCAACTCTCCATGTCGCGATCACCGAAATAGAGATTGGATGCACTAGCTCCTTCCCTTCTCGTGATCATCGGTAGTGACCAGGCGCTTATCCAGAAAGCACGCTTCGCGATTCACAACTTTCATCATGAGTCTCCTTGACTCCTCCAACTCCCGGTATCTGAAACTCTGAAATGGAGCTAGATCAACGGTCCACACTCTCCCTTGATCAACGACTCAGATTGAATCATGATTTCAAAGGATAGAGCTCCTCCTTCCTTTGAATTTCCAGTTAGCGAAAGGCTGACCTCTCGCCATGTGTAGTCTGCATTCAATGGTCCATGACCCTCGATCCAAGGGTTCAGATCAATCCTCGATCCGATGGCCTAGATCATTTTTGGATATCGCATATCGCGAGTTCCCACACCATGCTCCGTTGACTCCTCCAATGTGTAAGTCAACGAAATTCTAGTCACTCACCATGTGTCCTTATTGAAGATGGACGATCCTCCTGCTTTCGGGACTTTGTAAGCCCGCTTCATCTTGCACATAAATATTGTGATCCTTCTTCTGGATCCAACGACGGTTGGTCTTCGGGCTCAGATCTAACGCCTGAGATCTATTCTCTTCTACTGTACACTCCTCCTATCTGAATTCAGATCTGACGGTCATCGGGAATTCTAATGGGATCCAACGATCATTGTCGCTCTTCACTGTTGATCTTGCCATTTCCATGCTATTATCGCTGCATTGTTGATCGTGCTGATCTGCACCATCAATGACAAACACAGACACATTTCCTTCTGTCTGTAAGTATGCCAACAGTTCCCCATTGTTGGAAGCTCATGTAGTCTCCATCATAAATAAGGAAGACAAGATCCCACAAATTTCTCTTGCATTATTCCCTTGATTGAAATGCTTGGAGCTCTAATGGTGAAGTGAAGTATTGAATCCCTCTTTAATGCATGGTTATGGGATGAGCTCCAATGTCCTTAGATAATATTGCAGTAAACCCTTTTTCTCACCAACCATTATTAGTGCATTTTATTCAAACTACATAATAAACAAAAATACTCAAGCCAATGGATATGCACCATAATCTTTAGGAAATAAGCCAAACATATTTACTTTAAATAAACATGTATCCAAATTGTCTAATTTGGCCTTTAATTAAGAAATTATGACCTTAATAAAGTAAATATAGAAATAATATATAGCAAAAAGGGTGACCATAGAGGGTAATACACGGGGCCATCACACACTCCTCAACTAGAAGGTTACACACCCCTATGAAACATACAAAAAGAAACTCTAAAACCGGTATCGTGCTCATGCCACTTGCTGTCCTTGGCTTATTTCTCCCTGTAGAGTTCTCTAAGATCATATGACACTATGTGAGTAATGGAATCTAAATGATGGTACCTTGCGTCTCTCTCTATTGCTTTCCACCTTCTATTTTATACTTCATAGTTGATATCACCCATAGATATCCATGGAGAAATTTGAACCCAATCTAACGCAGGTTCAACCTCTCAAGGGAATTTATATACAATTGTGCCCTGTACATGGAAAATTTCAAGATTTGTGGGGAATGAGGTTCTACCCTTTTTAGGGAAAAAGATAACCCACCCCACCTGCTTTGGAAAAAATACATCACCTTATCCTTATAATTTATCATAGTCTTTTGAAAGTGCATTACAACTTCTCGTTTCTTTTATCTAAGGACTGGAACTAATTTTAGGTTTGCAGTCATTCTGACATGGTTTCTACCAGGCTTATGGTTTAAATAATACAACCATGGTTTTCCCCTTGGTCACATTATTTCTAAAGTTCCAGGCCAATTATATGACTATATTACCACAATACCCTTGCAATTTTTCATTGTATTCCAACCATTGTGCCTTTCTAAAAATTTCTACCACTTTAGGATTGCTATATAGAAGTGATGTGTTTGTAGATTATCTTAAACCATGCCCCCATGGTTAATTGTCATAGTTTGATGATTTCAATGTTGAGAGTCTGAGCATATGCACTATGGTTCTGTCATCCTGAGCTCAACTTTCTCTTGCACACCATATCTCTATATCCATAGGTTCAATTTTCACATTTGATCTGTATCTCAATCTTCAACACAAGGTTTATCTTATCCTACACCTCGCATAGACAAGATTTCCCTTCCTTTACATGTGTCTTGAAATATAATGAATTCATTTTTCCTAGGCTCTATATTGTTGCAAAGGAAGCTCGGTGTATGAGGGAGGGTATGGGTTGGAGTGGTCCAAAATTTCTTTTAAATGGAGACTTGGAGTGGGATTGTCATTTAATCATTGCAATCTCCATGCCGGTGCACTCCATCCACTATATTTTCTTTCAATTTGACAAGCTAACTCAGACCTCATATCATGAGATGATGATCTCCTCCCAAATTTTAGTTCAACAAATGTGTTGACATCAAACTAAGAAAATAAATAGGATTGATATAGTTTGGGTATAATCGGGTAAACTAGGAGTGAGGAGATATATGGAGTAATTCAACATAATTGGGTGATTGAACAATAGAATTGTGAACATGCATTCAACATAAATAGTTGACTCAGATAAAAAATACTATAGTGTACTTGATATCCTTTGTACTTGTGTTAATATGTCAATGAGTTGTTGTTTGTTTGATAATGACATTTTCCATAATGTGAAATGTGTAGCTTCAAGATCTTTTGAATATTGACAACATTCTTTTTGAATTTGTGGTGAACTTTGAATCTTTTGATATGTAGTGAATCCTTGAACACTTGATATGCAACGAACCCTTGATTTGTAGTTGTTGATTGCTAGCTAGAAGTGAAAAAATATGTAGAAATATATATTTCTAGAAATGTAGACGTCGGTAGAAATATATAGTGTTAGAAATGCATATTTCTGTAGAAATTTGTGGTGTTGGAAATGCAAACTTATGTAGAAAGGTGTCAATGGTATAATGGTAGTTTGAGAGATATGAATTAGTATGAAAGTGTATGCAGGAGTGGTATTAGCGTATGGAGGAATTTAAACAAGATATGTAGTGTAATACCCCGATTTTGAGTCCCCATATGAAATAATGTATTTTGTTTACTTGATGAAAGGTTAGAGTGCCCAAACAATTAAAGAGGTTAGTGTGCCTAGGAAATGTAATGCTATGATCATTATTAATAATAAAATACATCATTGGCTGCAAGATGGACAAGGACAAGATTTATAGGGGGATATGATTCCACGAGAGAGGGGGATTAAGGGGCTAAGTCACTTTATTATATTTTATTTACCCATAATTGTTTTAATGGAGAGAAGTGGTTACATAAGCTTCTCGGGGAAGGCCATGTGGTTCTTGATTTGCAAGTAAATATATAAACCCATATTATGGAATATTTGGGGGTTCTTCTTCTTCACTCACTCTGTTAATTCATTGTTCATTGTTCACACTCTCCAATTTGTTCATTTTTTTCACTCATTCATTCTTGTTGTTGGAATGGGACCATGGGGGAGAATTGTTGGGAGAGAGGCCATTGTTGGCTGGATGTAGTGACTGTTGGTGTATTCCAGCCATGAATTAATTCCTACATGCCTGAGATGCATTGGCATGTACTGAATTGTATTCGCATTTGTGAGTCCTGATAGTCCCAGCATGGCGATTCTTGACCATATGCATTGGAGCCCTGGAAGGAGGTGGACAACCAAAGGGACTGCGTGGTAGAGAAGGGGGCCCATTCTCTTGGTTTGTGCAGGCTGGAGAGAAGAGAGCTCGTGTACTTTGGATTGTTGTGCGTTGAGGAACCTGTGAGAGCTTGAGTGCTGACTAGTTTGGGGAAGTTGAGTGACACCCTAGAACTGTCCTTGTGGATTCATAGCCTTAGCTCATGGGTGACAATGTTGTTGATACTTGGACCAATATTGTCTACGGTTGAGTGGAACGTCCTTGGTCTACAGCCAGTTGGTGAACCATTTTGATTAAGATAAGTGCTCTTTGTCATGTGTTTCTCTGTTGTATATTTATTTCCATTGTGTATTAATTAATATATCTGAGATGTGTATATTTGATGTGCCTGATTGTTGGTTATTTATTTGCATGGCATGTTTAAACATTATTTATACTCTAGCATGAATATTTATCATTGCATGTGTTTTTATCATGTTTCTTGCATGCTTCTTTAATAATTAAATGGTATCAGAATTTGAAATCAGTTTCCAATAGAGTTTTTGAGGTACCGTGCCCGATTCGTGGGTGGCTGGGTACGTTACAGATTGGTATCAAAGCTTCTGGTTGAAACACTAGACTAGTATGGACCAAAACTATTGGACATGGTATTGTCATTAAGAAATAATTTGTCCTTGAGATCCCAAAGCTTAGGAGAGATAACATATTAGGTTGCACAAAATCAGAGCATGCAACATTAAGACCTTTAGAAAGGTCAAAGGAAAGCTCAAGAAAATGAGCGCCTTAAGGAAGTTCTATTGGGATCGAATTCCCAATAGATCAACTGTAGAAACACCTTCATAACTGTGAGGAAACTCTGTTACATTCGGGAGATATGACAACCGTTGATCCCTGATCGAAGGTACAGATCAACGATCATGGTTCAGTTGGAATCCAAGTGTAAGGCCAAAGGAGTCTCAGCGGAATCGAACCTCTAAAGGACATTGATCCCATGTCAATAAAGCTTCGAGAGAAGGCGGATAAATGAGAGTCGTCATATCTAGTTGAGAAATTTCGGGTATAACCAGAGACATCAGATCGAACCATTAAAACCTCAACCATTCGACTAGGTTGATGAGTTATGTGGTCATTCGACATTGATCGTTCTGGGGATAAATGAGTTAGAAATGGGTGTAATCGCTGAAGGATGAAACCACAAATTAATGTAGACCGTCAGATTAAGGAGGAACTTCGAGTGAATTCTCGACCTTCTGATAAAGTATAGTGGAAGCACAGGGTAAGCCACAATATCCCGAAGTTCTAGAGTAATGAAAGCATGCAGATCATCGAGCTAAGATCCCTTTGGTACTTTTCTCAATCGTTAGATCAAGTAGTGGAAGGATGGTGTAAGCACTTCAACATGTATAACTCCGGGGGAGTTGAAAAACTTGAGAGTTGTAATAGCCCAGAGTCCTGGAGTAAAGAAATCACACAGACCATCGATCTAAGATCCCTTCGGGACTTTTCTCAACTGTTAGATAAAGCAGTGGAAGGATGGCATAAGCACTTCGACAGGTATAAATCTAGGGGAGTTGAACAACTTGAGAGTTTTAATATCCTGAAGTCCTAGAGTAATGAAATCACACAGATCGTCGATCTAAGATCCCTTCAAGACTTTTCTCAACCGTTAGATCAAGCAGTGGAAGGATGGCGTAAGCACTTCGGCAGGTATAACTCCGGGGGAGTTGGACAACTTGAGAGTTGTAATATCCCAGAGTCCTAGAGTAACAAAATCACACAAACCATCTATCTAAGATCCCTTCGGGACCTTTCTCAACCGTTAGATCAAGCAGTGGAAGGATGGCGTAAGCACTTCGACAAGTATAACTCCGGGGGAGTTGAACAACTGGAGAGTTGTAATATCCCAGAGTCTCGGAGTGCCGAAGTCTCGAAATAAAAAAGGATCATCCATCTCAACACTTGATTAAGTCATATCTGTTGGATTAATATAGTGGAAGGATAGTGTAAGCGGAGGTGTTAATAGATGGTAAGCGACCATTGTCACTTTATGACCACTTCAACAAGTATAACTCTGGGGAAGTTGAACAACTGGAGAGTTGTAATATCCTGGAGTTCCGGAGTGTCGAAGTCCCGAAATAAATAAGGATCGTCCATTGAAACACATGATTAAGTTGTGATCATTGATTTCATTGAAGGCTCCAGATGAGCCAGGATCGTCTAGTCAATGTGAGATTAAATCTCAACCGTCCAATCTACTAGTGGAGATAATATAAGTACTTTGGCGAAGTGCACTTCGGGAAGTATTACTCCAGAAGAATGCAAGAATGTCGAAGTCCAAAGGACTTGGTTCCAACACCGGTCTCATGATAAAGTAAAGGGGTTGATTAGAAGCATGAAGTGTTGGGTATGTGTTATATTCTTTGCACGAGTATATTATATTATATTATGTGTTATATTCTTTTCCCCCAAATTTTGTTTTTCTGCATCGAGACCGCATTATATTTAGGTGGTTTTTCGGCTCATGGTTTCTTTGTCGATGGTTTTCTATTTCCGGTTAAGGAATTAGGGTTTTGGACTAATCCAGGTCATTGGTTTAGGGTTTTGGATGCCACTGGCTCCTATATGTATTTTGTATTGTAAACATTGTAACACAATGAATGAATATAGAATATGTTGGTTTTCTCGGTTTGGGTTTCCAGGGGAAAAATCTATGTGTAATGTTTGTATTTGACATTGTATATTTTTTGTTCCTTTACTGAATATCTGTTTGCAGTAGATATTGTAGAAGGTTATAATTTACATGAAGGGCCTAGAAGTAAACAAGCCCACGAACATTTTCGAATGAGGTCATGTGTAGAAGAATAAAGAGAAAAGTTCTAAATGAACATCGCTTAGAGTGAGTAAGCCCGTGGTTTCGAGCCCGTAGTCACAAAGAAAGTGGATTGAAGGAAGCACTTGTGCAAAATTCAAATTATGTACCAGTTTAAAAAGCATGTGGAATAATATGAAAATATTGACACACAACCATTCTGTTGTCGCTACAAGATCATGCTTGCACAAAAAGGGTGAAAGTGACTTTTTCATGAAGCCATAACTTTCAGCTCAGAGATCGGATTGGGGCATGGGATTAGTCATTAGAAAGATGATTCAAAGGAGAATAACATTAAATTGTTATAATTTGGAGAATGATATATTTTTTCATGAATTGATCAGAAAAAGGACATGTAACATTGTTTGGCATTTTTTTTTATAATATGAATAATTCTAACAAAATGGTTGTTTGCACATTTTGCATAATTAGGGAGTATAACCATATCAGTTAAAGATAAGAATGCATATTTAAGAAATTGAGGAAGGAGAGGGAGCCTTAATTCATGATAAAGAATCCAAAGGTAAAAATATCAGTGTTGGTAATGCACAAAAAAAATCAAACGGGCACAAGAGCAGAGGGGAACAAGAAACCTTAATAGAGATTATGAGAAGCCTGAAAATAAAAGTGCAGAGTTACAAAGCAAACAATGAGAAGTTGATGATAGAAACAAATAAGATAAATGATCAAGTAATGAAAAGCCTAAATCAGTTGCATAGGCAAGCAAGGAATGGATCAGACTTAAGGTAGGAGGAAGAAGAAAGATATCATGAAAGAATATGTAACTATAGAAGAGATGCTCATTCAAGAAGTTCCAGCATAACTCATAGAAATCACTCATCACCTTACTTAGCAAGGAAATTTTATGCATCTAAAGACTCCATAAGCAGTCCAAAAGTGTCTCTTATTAGACACCAAAGAAGAAGGCATGATTTGGACAGTTTGCAAGGATAATTGAGGAATCTTAAGCTACCATCCTTTAATGGTGAAAGAGAAAGGGAAGATGGTGTTGAAGCATGGCTTCTTGGACTCAAGAGGTATTTTCAATTGCATAACTAGTCCTCAAACTTAGAAGCAAGAATTGCCACATACCATTTACATGGGAAATCTTTTATGTGGTGGGATCAATTGAAGCAAGTAGAGCACATTAATGAGAGTAGGATCACTTGGAAGAGGTTGGGAAGCATGACCATGATAGAATATGAGAATAGGTTCTTGGGATTGTTGAAGTATGTAGGATTGATCAAAGATGAAAAAGAGAAGATACAAAGGTTTTTAAGTGGACTGCCATCCTTTTATAAAGAGAAGATTCAATATGATGAGCCCAAGACATTGACTGAGACCCTCAAGAAGGCTAAGTACCTATATGAGCAAGGCAAGGGCAGCGAATCCATGCAGAAATCTTGGAAGGATAAGAAGATGGAGAAATATGACCGGAGGAGGAAGGGGTTCAAACCTCCTTTCAATAGAAACAACCCTAATAAAAATCAACAAGATCAGTCTGCTAAGGATGATTCCATGAAAGAGGATTACTTGAGGAAAATAGGAATACCACCAGTCCAATGTTGGGGGTGCAAGGAAAATCACCTATACAAGGATTTCCCTCACAGAGGAGATAAATTGAAGACCATGCACAACATCCAAGAGGCTACAATAGTGGAGGAAATGGGAAAGATATATGCAGCCTTAGAATATCGACAAGCAGAGTATCGATCCAATATAATAAAAATGTAAGGTAAGATCATTAATTAGCCTGTTGTTATTTTGATTGATTCAGGAGCAATTCATTGTTACATTGATCCTAAAATAATGGATAGATTACATTTGGAGAAAAGTAAGCTTGAAAAGTCAAGTTTGGTCCAGCTAGCCATTGGAACCAAAAGAAGGATCAATGAGGTTGTCTTAAGTTGTCCAATGAATCTGAATGGAGTAAATACAATTGTTGATATGAATATCATCCCATTAGGATCGTATGGCATCCTAATTGGAATGGATTGGTTGGACTAGCACCATGTTGTCTTAGATTGTCATAAAAAGACCTTTACATGTCTTGATGAAGAAGGGAACAAAGCACTATGAAATGAATTTTAAGACCCATTTCTATAAGGGATGTTTCATCCTTACAAATGAAGAGATGTTTAAGGAAAGGATGTTGATTGTATGCAACTCATATAGAGGAGCCAGAAAAGATAAAAGGGCAAGGCCTTGAAAATTTTCCAGTAATGCAAGAGTTTGAATATGTATTCCAAGAAGTACCATGATTGCCACCGAAGAGGGAGCTAGATTTTTTTATTGATTTAGTACCAGGCACTGCCCCAGTATCAAAAACACCTTACAGAATGAGGACACCTGAATTGAAAGAAATACAAATGCAGTTGGAAGAGTTGTTGAAGAAAGGGTACATACGTCCAAGTGTTTCACTTTGGGGAGCACCAATACTCTTTGTCAGAAAGAAGGATGGAACATTGAGGTTGTGTATCGACTTTAGAAAACTGAATAAAGCCACTGTGAAGAACAAATACCCTCTACCCAGAATTGATGACCACTTTGATCAACTAAGAGGAGAAAAGATATTTTCAAAGATAGACTTGAGATCCGGATACCATCAGGTAAGAATCAAGGAAGAAGACATCAATAAGTCAACCTTCAGAACCATGTATAGATATTATGATTTTGTAGTGGTGCCATTTGGACTGACCAATGCACCAGTTGTCTTTATGTGCTTAATGAATGACATATTCAGAAATTATTTGGACAAGTTTTTCATTGTATTCTTGGATGACATACTTATTTATTCTAAGTTTGAGGAAGAGCATGAACATCACTTGAGGTTAGTGTTACAAGTGCTGAGCGAACATCAACTTTATGCCAAGCTTAGTAAGTGTTCTTTTTACCAAGAACAAATCCATTATTTGGGTCATATTATTTTAGAACAAGGTATAGCAGTAGATCCATAAAATATTGAAGTCATTACAGGATGGCCATCACCCAAGAATGTTTCAGAAATCAGATCTTTTATGGGATTAACCGGATACTATAGGAGGTTTATAGCAGGGTTCTCTAAGATTTCTCATCCCATAACTTATTTACAAAGGAAGGGAATACAGTTTGAATGGACAACTGAGTGTGAAGAGAATTTTAATTTGCTGAAAGAATTGCTTACTAGTGCACCTGTTTTAAAGATTGCTGACCCAAATGAGAATTTTGTGGTATGTATAGATGCATGCAAGGAAGGACTTGGTGGAGTCCTCACTCAAAATGGACATGTCATTGGTTATGAGTCCAAAAAACTCAAGGAACATGAGAGGAATTATGCCACACATGATTTGGAGCTTACTGCCATAGTTCATGCATTGAAGATGTGGAGGCATTATCTCATGAGAAAAAAATTTGAATTAAGGATAGACCATAGTGGTCTGAAATATCTTTTTGAACAACCAAATTTGAATGCTAGGCAAACAAGATGGTTGGAATTTGTAAGTGAGTATGACTTTGACATCAAGCATATCAAGGAAAAAGAAAATAAAGTTGTTGATTCACTTAGCAGAAGAGTACATCTCATGCATGCTACAACTGTCAATATACATCAGTCAGATTTAAAGAGCATAATTTTAGATGTTGCTGTTACATATCAACATTACCTACATGTAAAAAAAAATTTATAGCAAGAAAATGTACGACAAAAAATTAAATATTACGAGATTAAAGAATATGGATTACTTATGCACAAAAATAGAATTTATGTTCCTAGTTCCGGAGAACTTAGGAATTTGGTGTTAAAAGAAATGCATAATGTTCCATATGTTGGACATCCTGGCTACCAGAAAAAAATTGCATCAGTAAGAAGCCAATTCTTTTGGCTAGGAATGAAGAAGGATGTTGTTGATTACATTGCCAAATGTATGGAATATTGGAGAGTAAAAGTTGAGCATAGACACCCAACGGGTTTGCTTCAGCCATTTCCAATTTCAGAGAAGAAATAGGAAGTGGTAACCATTGATTTTATGACTAAATTTCCTAGGGCAACAAGGTAGCATGATTCCATAATGGTAGTTGTAGATAAATTGAAAAAGGCTGCTCATTTTGTTCCTGTGAAAATGACTCATACAACAACTAATATTGCAGAAATTTACATGAGGAAAATTGCTAGGTTGCATGGGATACTTAAGGCAATTGTTTCAGACAAAGATACAAAGTTTACTTCAATTTTCTGGAGGGGATTATTTAAAGGATTTGGTACAAATCTGAATTTTAGCACAACATACCATCCACAGTCATATGGGAAGACAAAGAGAGTCAACCAAGTGATTGAAGACATGTTGAGAATGTATGTGAGGGATAAACCATCTAAGTGGGAAGACTACTTGTATTTGGTTGATTTCGCCTATAATAATGGGTATAAAGCTTCATTGAAGATGATCCCATTTGAGGCTTTGTATGGTAGAAAATTTAGTACTCCAGTGATTTGGGAGAACCCAACAGACATAGTAGTACTTGGGCCAGAATTGCTCAAGGACAGGGAAGACCAGATGGTTAGAATTAAGTAGATTTTAAAGGCACCTCAAGATAGACAGATAAGTTATGTAGATAAGAACATGACATCAAGAGAATTTAAAGTGGGGGAGCATGTTCTTTTAAAAGTGAATCCCAAGAAAATCTAATTGAAGTTGAGTAGTTCTACAAAGCTAACAACCAGATTCTATGGTCCATTTGAGATCTTGGACAAAATAGGGCTAGTTGCATACATGCTTGCATTTCCTGCTTCCATGAATATGCATAATGTATTTCATTACTCTTTGCTTAAAAAGTATGTACATGATCCTAACCATGTTTTTGATTGGCATTTGATTCAGGTAGAGCCAGAGGGAGACTTTCAGGTCCAGCTAGTGTGCATATTGGACAAGAAAGTCAAAATGCTATGGAATCAAGTTATAGAGATGGAAAAAGATCAGTGGACCTGTTACGGTCCTGAAGATGTTATTTGGGAGCACGAAGATGCCATGCGGGTAGAGTACCCATGAATTTTTGAATAAATTTTATAATTTTGATTTATATTTTGTATATGCACTGAGGATAGTGCCAAAATAAGGGGGAGGGGAATGTAATACCCTAGTTTTGAGTCTCCATATGAAATAATGTATTTTGTTTATTTGATGAAAGGTTGGAGTGCCCAAACAATTAAAGAGGCCAACGTGGCTAGGAAATGTAATGCTATGATCATTATTAATAATAAAATACATCGTTGGTTGCAAGACGAACAAGGACAAGAGTTATAGGGGGCTATGATTACACGAGAGAGGGGGCTTAAGGGGATAAGTCATTTTATCATATTTTATTTACCCATAATTGTTTTAATGGGGAGAAGTGGTTGCATGAGCTTCTTGGGGAAGACCATCTGGTTATTGATTTGCAAGTAAATATATAAACCCTTATTATGGACTGTTTAGGGGTTCTTCTTATTCACTAAGTCTATTCATTCATTGTTCATTGTTCACAATCTCCATTATGTTCATTTTTTTCACTCATTCATTCGTGTTGTTGGAATGGGACCATGGGGGAGAATTATTGGGAGATAAGACATTGTTGGCTAGCTATAGTGATTGATGGTGTATTCCAGCCATGAATTAATTCCTTCATCCCCGAGATGCATTGGAATGTATTGAATTTTATTCACAACTGCGAGTCCTCAGAGTCCCAACATGGATATTATTGACTAGATGCACTAGATCCCTAGAAGGAGCTGGACAGCCTGAGGGATTGCGTGGCAGAGAAGGGGGTCCATTCTCTTGGGTTGTGCAGGTTGGAGATAAGAGAACTGGTGTACTTTGGATTGTTGTGCGTTGAGGAACCTGGGAGAGCTTGAGTGCTGACTAGTTTGGGGAAGCTGAGTGACACCCTAGAACCATTCTTGTGGATTCAAAGCCTTGGATTGGGGGTGACATTGTTATTGAGACTTGGAACAACAATGTCTATGGTTGGGTGGAACGTCCTTGGTCTGGAGCTAGTTGGTGAACTATTTTGATTAAGATAAGTGCTCTTTGTCATGTGTTTCTTTGTCGTATATTTATTTCCGTTGTGTATTAATTAATATATCTGAGATGTGTATATTTGATGTGCTTGATTATTGGTTATTGATATGCATGGCATGTTTAAACATTATTCATACTGTAGCATAAATCTTTATCATTCAATGTGTTGTTATCATGTTTCTTTCATGCTTCTTTAATAATTAAATAGTATCATAATTCGAAATCAGTTTCGAACAGAGTTTTTGAGGTAGCGTGCTCGACCCGAGGGTGGCTGGGTACGTTACATGTAGGTTGTGGAATATGAAGGATAGGTGGATGAATATGGGAAGTGCATGCATAGGAATTGTAATCTCATACTTATTTAGAACTAGACTAATACTTTTCTTGATTGTTGTGCACTTATACTCTTTGCTATGATTTGAAAATTTAGTGTAGATGGAGCTTGTATGTAATTTTATTTCTACCATGCTTGAAATTGGCTTGCATTTAAACACTTTTGAATTGATATCCTCAAAATGTAGGTATGATATTTGAAAAGAGTAAGAGTTGTAAACTTTTAACATACCAACAAATTGAGATGATTGTTGTAGTTGTTTCCTTGTTGTCTTGTTTATTTTGATTATCCTTTTAGCATTGTCTCTTGACGATTGTTCTATTGGAGCATGATGTCATCTCATCTCTAAGGTGCACATATCCCTCTTTCATGGTCAGCCTTGAGTAGTACCAATTTAGGTTGGTTAATATGTTCAAGAACATCTTTGAATGGATATTAGGCTAAATGCCCTCATGCTTGAATCTTTGAATATCTAAATCCTTAAATATTGACAACTTGAATGTCTTGAATGGATTGACAGTTATATGATGTTATTACTTTTAAATTCTTTGAGTATTGAGTATGCTAGACTTGATTCTTCATGAAGGTCATATTTAGTAACCTATTTTGCATGCTCAAATTCTTGTGGCTATCCTATTAAATACCAATGTATAATGTATGGATCTTGGTCTACTGTCAAAATATATTTGAAGTTGGAGACTACATAACCTTGAAACTTACATCAAATATCTTGTAGTTATATGATTTCAACTTATTTGTGAGTAAACAAAATGAGATAAACCTTTATATGAACAAATGTTGCACTAGGACTCTTATTTTCGATGATGGTGCATGAGCATTGACCCTACGTTCATGACGTTTCTTGAAATATTAGTTACTAGTGACCTTCTTTGTTGAGCTCTTGGATGATATATGCAAGAGTTTGATAGTTGTTTGAAAACACAAATATGAAACTTTAGTACTCTCATGGAAACATAGTTAATTATGTATAAAAATGTCATTGGACTTGATGGATGCTTATCACAAGAGCTAACATTCATGAGCATAAACAAAGCATATAAATGATAATTTGGAGTTTGATTTTTGAGTCAAACAACAAAGCCAAGATTTGTATTGTTGTTGTTGATTGTAGTTTGATGTAGAGTTAATGAGCAGTGAATAATGACACTTACACTTAATGTTGATGTAGATGATAACTTTCAGAATCACTTCCTTCTAAATCCATTAATTCTTAACCAATTCCATTGCCCTTTTGTTGATACACCAATGTGATTGTATAACGTGCTTCTTGTGGACTTTGGCAAGCTTTGTTTATATGTATCTTAGGAGTATGAGGTTGGATGCTTTCCCTTGGCTAGTCCTTTGTACTCTTGATTTGAAAAATAATACTTTTAGAGACATTAGCAAGGAATAAAGATTTGAAATGATGCCAATGGAATTCACAAAATCACATTGTTTCTTCTATTTTCCTTTTCTTTTTCTTCAAAATGGGACTTTCATATGCCTGGTTTTCACCCCTACTCTACCTCATATCGCCTCACGAGGTTTTCACCAGGAGGTCATTATATTATTTTTTATTCTACAGATTAGAACTTGCTAGGAAACCTATTTTTCAAGCCAAGCCATGTCCTATGATTCCTCATAAGAGGTTTTCATAATAATATTTTTTTCATTTTTTTGTTTCTTCTATTTTTCTCATGATGGTTGTTTTAAAAAATTTATAGTCTTTTGTTCTCAGTCAATTCATTGGTTGCCTAAGTGGATTTTTTGCAAGTGTTACATTGTAGGATCTTTACTGGAACTATAGTACTTTTTCTCAATTTCTATGAGGGGGCACTTCTTGATTCTTTATGCTTGAAAGTTCCTTAAGTTGCTTGCATTATGAATATACCCCAGATGAATACCTTTAAAATGTTGTTATGCGTATTGAAGAGAGTGGGGTACTTCAATTTCAACATACTAGTATAATGAGTTGAGTGTTGTTGATCCCGTGTAGTCTGGTTGGATTTTGATTCTCCATTTTCACAATGGTTCTTGAAGCAATGTAGCATGATAGTGTGAATTGTTTGAATATTGATTGAGTACGTTGCTTGGTGTATGTTTTGTTGTGATTGTAACTTGAGTACCCTCCTCCATACTTAAATATTTGAATCTTTGAAATGAGGTGATGTATGTGTAGAAGTATGTAGTTTCCTCGAGTGTGAATGCACTAGTCCTATAGGATTAGAAATATGTAGCTACTTCATTAATCAATATACCAGGCATGTAGGTTAAGAACTATTTGAATTCCTGAATAATGAATATTCTAGGCTTGTTGGTAGCAATTTGATCAAATATTTTATAGGATCGTAAGCTATGAAATTTATAGTACCTTCCACTGATTTTGAAACTACCTTTGTCACCATCTTTGTAGCAATTGATTTTTGAAATCTATATGCCATGTAGTTTGAAAGCTCCTTGCTTTGTTACCCAATTGAATTTCGCTAGTGTTACCTTAGACTCTTCACTTGAATTGAAGCACTATGGCTTGACCTTTATGATTGGTTGCTCCTTGATTCCCTTTGAACCCTTCCTTGTTGATATGAGGGGCACATTGTATGAGTTTTGGTATCATTAATGAGATGAAAGCCTATTTTTTCATCATGAGACATGATTTTCAACATATGCCATTAATCTCTTAGATCCATATTTGTAGTGAAAATTCAATGATTGAATTTTGGGTTGGATTTAATCAATTGTTTTTAAACTCCTCGAGTACCCAGTATGTTGGAATGTTGTCTAGATTTGAATAGGAATTTTTTTTTCTTCAACACCAGACTTGAATTCATTATGTCGAGTCTATGCCAAAGCTTGAAATTTTCTTAATGAGGTGACATGCATATATACATTGACATACATATAATGACGTGACATATATATAACTATGAGCATGAAATTCATGATTGTTGGACTAGTATGCTAAAAAATTCATGAGGGTTGTCTAGAAACCCATGGTCAAAATACCCATGGCTATCCCTCTAAGTATTAATGCCCATTTCAATATAAAAAATAACACCTTTTACACTTGTATTCCATTTGGATGAATTGTGCAATATTGGAAACCTTGAGCTTGAGAATAGGATTTAAATCTCCATATGAATCTTAAGAGGATAAGACTCTTGTTGATACTTTATTTCTATCCTTTGTTGAATATATTAGTGCTAGTTTGAAATTATTTTCTTTTGACTTGAACCCTTGAATATGAATGCATAAAAGACTAGGAGGAATCATTTACAAAGATGCGTGTAGTTAAGGTGGAATCTTTCATGACCCCACAAGGCACCTGCCCAATCCTTTTGATATCGTACACCTCCTGAGGACATGTGGCACCACAATTGTTCAATCTTGGCGGTTAGACCAACCCAAGTCTACTTGGTCTGAACTATGCCTCACTCGAGGTGCACCCATACTCTACCTTGAGCTTACTCATGCCATCTTTATTCTTAAAAGAGAAAACAGATGAGCGACCCACAGACATTTTATCTGCACGTTCTACTTAAATCCATACTTAGTTAAATTATGCAATTGTCTATTGTTAGCACATATAACACAACAATCACATGTAACAACAACACGGGTATATGAATGAAATAGGCAACACCAACTGTGCCTAACACCCAAGTTTATTTAGATAATGTAAGTTACAAAGATACAAAGGAGAATATAGCTCAGTTACATATATNATAATGGCCTCGATAGTTCAACAAATCGCCTCACATAATACATGATACCAAATCGTGTGATACGTCGCACTGCCCTGAACTACACTCTTCTTGAGTCGTCTTTTGATCGACTAACCCGAACTTTATGATCGTTTGCACCTCTTGCTGATTCTTTTTGTTTCTTCTTACACTTCATCTCAACTTCTATCCAAACTCCACCCTAGAACTCTATTGACACATTGTCCACCAAACATCGCCACAGACCCATGGATCCTTTGTCGCATGGACGTGCCCATATCTGTTCATGGCCACCTTCATTGGTTCTTGTTGGCCCTCGACCAAGTTTTGAGGAATACTTGGTCATAGTTGACCGTTTGGTACTTCGACTGCCTGTCGAAGACAGAGCGCATAAAGAAGTGGAGATCACAGGATCTTGCCACTTTTTGTGGAACCTTTTTGGGTTTTTTGGGAATATTGTAATGGGAAAGGGATGTCGGCCCTTGTTTAGGCATTTTTCTATGTATAAATAGAGGTCTAGGACATGTAAGAAAGGGGCCCTGTCTAGTCGATGGATTAGTGCATAAGTTGTATCTATGTGATCAAAAGTCTGTGTGACTATAAGAGCTCTGTGCATGCTGTAATAAGTGTTGAGTGCATAGAGTATGAGAAGGCTTAGTGCTTGGATCTACCCAGGGAAAGAGGACCTAGCGAGCTACGCAGATCTCTTGTCCTATGTAGGGTAAGGGTCATCGAAGCTCCGTGCTGTAACTTCTTGACCAAGATAATATAAAGAAGACTTTGTGGATGTAGCCCCAGGGTGGGGGTGAACCACGGTAACTCTGTGTATTATGCTGATGTGTTTGTCTCTCTCTTGCTAAGTGCTTTGATATGTTTAGATAGATTTATTGATGCTTTGTGCTTATGAGATATGAATGCATGCTAGATATGATACACAAGATGCTAAGTGCTTAATCTATTGAGTATAACCTGTTTATCATTGTTAAGTGCTAGATCTGAGTAATTACTGCGGTGCTCTGTGCTTTCTGTGAAGTGTATTACTGAATGTATGTTAGGAAATAACTGATGCTAAGTGCGTTGTAAGCAAGATAATCACAGATCTGTGTCCCAACTAAGGTTGCAGACACCTGAGTCCTGCAACCACCCCTGCCTCTACCTCGGGCGAGACTTCATCTGCTTCGCAGGTGTTGCCAAAAGGGTCGATAGTTAAGGATTTGTTGGTGTGCTCTTGAGTGTTGAACCCTGGGTCTGCCCTTGTGCCAACAGTTATAACCAAACCTGCAGTGTACCCACCTCCAAAATTCTTTGACACTAATGTAGCTTGTCCATAATACCAAGTGGCCCACTAGCCAATCCTTCTAAAAAAGAATCACCCAACTCTATTGTCACATACTCCCTAAGGTAGGACGAGTCACCCAAGAGACAACTCGACTCCTTGGGAGGATCTCTCCCCTCTACCCCAGATCCAAGCCTCAAACTTGTTGCTTTGCAATGACAAGTTGTGATGTGTTCCGCATTTGCAAGTCTGTCTGTCCAATATGTATACGTACCCTCCCTCCATGGACAATCACATTGTTTGGTTGGGTGGATGCATCGTTCCAACCGAGCGCCTTTATCCTTTCCATGTTGTCATGTCTTGGGTGCGTCGACCCATAGGGCGCACCACACTTCACCATACCATATCGTCTCTTGGGTGCATCGACCCTTTGGGCGACCCAGACCTTGCCACACCTTGGAGTGCCATGGGCATGTTACTCCATCGAGCACCCACACTCTGCCTATCCGACTAATGACCTGGGCATGCACTTTCTTGACAAGTCGAGCCAACTTGTCACGGTGCCTTCATGCTCCAAGTCCTCAACATGTCTCCAAAGTACGTTTTGGCCCATCTTGCCTTGTCCACAATGAAAGTCACCCCTATGCTCGTCGAATCATGCACGAGGATGCTTGTGTCATAGGGCACCTTGCCAAGGTGTCATGGTGAGTCCCTTGGTGTGTTGTGTGCCCAAGGTTCCCTGACTCACTGATGCCAACAAGCAAAGTGTCTATATAATAACGAGGTACGCTTGTATTTGTCCATCAACACCAAGTTCTACATCTCACTTGGGAGGGTGAAGGTATCGTGCACACCTTTCTAGTGGAAGGTATTACATCCTCCCCCACCCAAATTCATTGTCTCAATTGGCAACATCCACAAAAATATGACATCTACAAGTCTCTGCCCAAAATAATTCCTCCATTACAACTACTGTTGGAAACCCCAAGTATCATGCCGAAATGGAAACCTCAAATGCTTGTCGAAATGGAAACCCCAAGTTTCCTTGCGAAGTGGAAACCCCAAATTTCTACAACACCTATTATTATCCACAACATTGTGCAACCGTCCACACTGCCCTTCATCCAACAAGATGCAACCAATCTTTCTTCCACCAAGGAAGGATGTCTCATCTCTTACTCTGTCATCAATGCACAAGCTGCCATTATCTTGTTGCAACAATTGTACTCTGCCCTGCTGCTATCGCAACTCCAATCAAAACATGAAAAATTTCTAAGTGGTACACTTTTGTGACCTCCTATTTCACCCATACTTCAACCATTTTTGCCATGTCTCTGTATATTGTGCACCCCAATTCCTACACTAGTTGGGTAGCTAATCCAATTATCGCATACAAGTCCTGAGATGTACATCCCCATGCCAGAACTTAGTCTTTTCTGTCTGCATTTCCATCACTTCATCCAACTCCAAAGACCAAGGCAAGTGTCTCCCCTTGTCCCACTACTACTGCCATCATCCAACCTTCGTCAAGGAGATCCAACACAATGTCTAAGTGTTGTGTATACAAACCTACTATACACTTCAATTCATCCACTCAAAAATATTGACCCAAGGTAAGGTCATTCCTCACCCTACTTTGTCGTGAAGTCACTCCAAGGTGAAGTCATCTGCAACAACTTGACTATACTATCCACCTAATGGAACAATTAGCCAATCTACTTGCATTGCACAGTCCATGCCATATCCAAGTATGTGAAGAATCAAGGAAGTCAACGTGCATTGCATGTCCAACCAAATCTTCCCACTTGATTCAATCTACAATCAAATCCACAAGTTTGGATTCTTTGGACGAATCCTCCTACATTCTCCATTTACATTATTGAACATGAAACATCCCAAGAACCATACATCCAAACCACCATCACACCATTACTTCACTCAGTCATTCTACTCTTTCATCCTCCCCATGCCTTGAGATGATCGAACCCTCTCAACCATGATGCCCAAGACAATAGGTACACATTCCTAAGTGCTCTTTTCATTATGCAATCTCAGCTATCTACACAATCCTCACATTTTCAAACTTCATTTGCTTTGCTACAAAAATTGTTGTTACTTCCTTCCACCATCGCACCCAATTGATCCCACATCCAATATATGTGAAAATTCAAGGAAATCACTACACGTCTACCACTTGTACGACCAACCAAATCCACTATCTTCACTCACCCCAAAAATAGTAGGATCCCTAGACCGCCTCATCACTGCTACAACCGTGCCCTCCATGGCACCATGGTTCGATGAAAAAATTTCTCAAGTCAAGTGTGAGCATGGCTTCATCGATCAATCTCCCATCCTCTCTGTCACCTGTCTATGAAATGCTCCAAGTGTACAAGTCTTGCACATCCAACATTCTTCACCACACTACTACTTCATTCGTGTTGCGATCCAACCTATCTGTACAATCCTCTAATCTATGTAATTCAACAACTACTTCATCAGAGGTGTCTCAACATACAATCAAAAGTGCTTCAAGGAAAACAAGTCATTGCAATTCTTGTTCATCTCTTGGAACAAACCGACTTGCTTATTCGAACCAAGTTGTTTCATCCTCTAGATTTCTATTGTGACGATCAAGTAATCACATGAAAACTCAATAAAATTGGCTAAGGCACCTCATCCATCCTCTCAAACAAGGCATAAGTCTCATTGTCTTCTTCATTGCAATGATACCTCCAATGCACCTCATAAAAGAGCTAGACAACAATCCAAGTCATCCCCATGTTTGCAACCAAATCTCCCTAAGTCCACCTCTGAATTGCACAAGCAAGTTATCCCAAGTCCTCATTCACATTTCCCATACTAGGGAACACCAAACTGTTCCATGACTCCAATGAATATCACAACACTTGGAACTCCCCCAAATCTGTGATGGAAATGGATCGCAGTTATCTTCCACCAAATCTCTCCATATCCCTCCAAAGTACCCATTGCAACAACTTGAATCCTACGAAGAATTTGAAACAAACATACTCATTCATGACATCTCTGACTACTCCATGGCTCAAGTCATCATGTTTTCATAGGTCTGTGACTTGCCCCAAACCACCAAGTCTAATTGTGAAACGTATCACATTGTGATGGTTGAAGAGTAAGTCCATCCCCATCTAAGATATGACCAAGTCACAAATAATGGTGCGTCCAATTCTGATATGAAAATGAAGAAGGTTTGTGTGTACAAATTTGCAACTGAAACAGTTATGTGACTTAGGCAATAGGATAAAGTTGCATGCACATAAAATATTAAGTTTCAAACTAAAAATGAACAACATAAACAGTAATAAACAACCATCTCAACAAACACATAATAGAACAAAATGATAAAGGAGCTCACCCATCTCTTGGGCTACATCTCTTGGTCAACTTCCAATGAATCATTTTCATTATATGCTCAAAGTGTTAAAAACAATGCTTTATAATGCTCATAATTCGAAATAGATGGCTCCAATGGCTCCAGAACATTCAAAAACCCCTAGCTAGGCTCTTCCTGCACCTGGTTTGCCCCCAAAATGAAGAAAATACTCTTCTTTCAAGTTTCCCCTTCAAGCTTGTTGTCTCTGGTTCTCCAAATCCCACTTGTGTGTGAATAATTCGGCCCCTGTGCGTTTTGCGTGCCAAAACCTAACACTACACACCGTTCCAGAGGTCGGGCAAAATTGACGCATCATTAGGGGGCATAATACCTAAACCGACAGAGGTTCTGGTAGCATGGCCCATGTGGTCGAGCGCCGGGCTAACCATCTGCACTTATCGGACTATCTGTTGAATACCCTTGTGCTCCGGGTCATATGGAATGGTTATGTGATAAGGTCTGTGGGCTGGGGCTAATCCCCAACATTTTCTCCGCCCAACCTAATGTTACTTCAAACTTAAATGTAAGTTCAAAGTTATAGGGTTAAGAACTAATGTGTAGGAAGGTTGGTGGCCTAGCCTACGCAGAGACTATGCCAATGGTGTAGGTCTCGGGTTTGACCCCTACAGACTCCATAAAATTTTAACCAACAAACCAATGACGGGGTGGCACGTGGCACCTTCCCATTCACCAGAACATCGACACGTGTCAGCACCGGGTTGGTCCACCTCAACCACTGCCACATAAGCTACCAAATCACCACCTGCCATGTGTCCCATACGGTCTTCCTGCCACGTCAGCAATACATTCTACACAGTCAGACTGTACAGTCAACATTTTTTTTTCCTATTAGGAAAAGTGGACAGAACGCGATATATCTCACATACTATGTCTGTTTGATCTTGTTTAACTTGCGTTGGGATTGTGAGGATGAGATCTACACCATGAATCCATTTTTGAGCAATTCTGAGCACTTTGATTTTTGAGCATATTTTGATCCCTTGGATCACTCCTCCTCATTGGGAAGATTTTGGACCTCCAAAAGACTACTTTCAGTCAATCTGAATATGAGGGTACCATTCCCTCACCTTTCCAACCTCAATCCATTTAACCGTTCTTGGATTTGTGCCTTTAAGACCAACACAGAGGTATTCCACATTCCCTCGTTTTGAAGTTCTCATCCTCCTATCAAGGATTGTATCCTGATGCAATTCTGAAATATATTCTGGCGAGAAGTCATCTATGGAAGGAATTTGAACATGCTCTCCTTGATCATCAATCAAAGGAGGCTCATACAATCTCAAATTCTCAACATTAACATCTGCATACATTTGCATATAAGGAGGCAAATCCAAACGGAAGGCATTGTTACCAATCTTTTCAAGAATCTTGAAAGGTCCATATCTAATTGGTTTCATTCTTTTACCTTCTCCTTTAAGCCTCTCTTTGCTAATGTAAATCTTGTTTTCATCTCCAACTTGTAAACTGTGATCAACACGATGCTTTTCATGTCTTGTCTTGTGCTTGGCTATGCTCTTTTCCAACTGTTCTTGTACCATTTGATGCACCAACTGAATTTGTTCAATGAACTTATTTGCTCTATCAATATCATAATGACCATCAATAGAAATATCCTTCCCAAAGATAAAATCTAAAGGAGATTTTGGCAAATAAACAAAACATGCCTCAAATGGAGATGTTTGAGTCGAAGAGTGCTTATCCCGGTTATAAGCATGATGAATGTAGTGTAGGTGCTCATCCCAAAGATTAGGATGTTTGTTGCAATAACCATGAAGAAGATGTACTCTTGTTTTATTCACCACTTATATTTGACCATCGGTTTGTGGATGAAATGATGTGCTCTTTTTTAGCTTGGTGTCCATGAGTGCCCATAAGCTTGAACAAAAGTTCCCAATAAATCAAGAATCTCAATAAAAAATAATGGATTCAGGCAACCCAAGATGTACCCAAACATGCTGAAAGAACATTTGTGCCATTTCTTCTGCTGTAACCTGCTTCTTACAAGGCATCGAAATACACATTTCATTGAAACGATTAACCACAACATAAAGATAATCGTGATTCTTTTTTTACATAGGTAGACCTCCTACAAAGTCCATGGAAATTCTTTCCCAAGGACGAGAATGAACCGGATGTGGAGTATAGAAACCCAAATTTATATTGCTAGGATTACTTGTAGCCCATAAAGAACATCCTCTTACATATCTCGAAACACTTTCATTCATTTTAGGCCAATAGAAATACCTTTGCAAATTAGCCATCGTCTTGCCTAAACCAAAGTGGCCAACAATAAGAGAAGAATGTTCTTTCCTTATGATGTTGACTCTTTCACCTTGTGGAATACATAACTTGCCAAGATGATACAAAATCTTATCATAGACATGGTAATCCAATTCCTCAACTTGGTTAGAATGACACAAAATTGCATAAAACTCTTTAAAATCAACATCTAAAGCATATTGTTCAACATAGCTCTCATGCATAATAGAATTGTGCTTAAGAATAACCGAATCACTAACAATAGGCCTAGAAATCATGTCAACAAATTTGTTATAAATGCCTTTCTTATACCTTATAACCAAGTGGAATTGTTGTAGGAAACCCATCCATCTAAAGTGCCTTGCTTGGTGTAGCTTTGTTTGTGATTGTAAGTATTGCAATGGTTGATGATCTGTGTGAATGCTAGTTTATTTTCCCAACAAATAATGTTTCCATTTTCTCACACTTTGTACCAATGCATACAACTCATTATCATAAGTAGGATAATTAATCACAACACCATTAAAAGTTTCAGAATGAAAACAAATGCGATTACCATTTTGCAACAAGACTGCTCCAATTGCATAATTACTTGCATCTGTTTGGATCTCAAATGGTTGTCTCAAATTAGGAAGTGCAAGAGTTGGAGCTGAACTAATCTTCTCCTTCAATGCATCAAAATCTTTTTGTTGCTTGCTTCCCCATTGGAAAACTTGCTTGATGCTTGTCACTGCATGTAATGGAGTTGCAATTGAAGAGAAGTTAGTAATAAACCTTCTCCAATATTGGGTTGCTACCAAAAAGCTTCTTACCTCTATCACATTGTTGGGATTGGGCCAATCCAAAATGACTTTGACCTTGGAAGGATCAATTTTCAGTTCTTCTCCTCCAACAATATGTCCCTAGTAAATAAGTGAGGTCTTTCCAAACTCACATTTAGACATCTTCAAAAACAAATTGTCTTTCTTCAAGACATCTAAAACTTGCTTTACATGCATAACATGTTCTTCCCGAGATTTGGTAAATATCAAAATTTCATCCAAGTAGACAATCACACAATCATCAAGAAAATGCCTTAAAACATCATTCATGACTCTCATAAATGTAGCAGGAGCATTACAAATCCCAAATGGCATAACCATCCATTCAAACAAACCTTGCTTTGTTTTTAAAGTTGTCTTCCACGTGTCTCCTTCAAGAATCCTAATCTGATGATATCCACTTCTCAAATCCAAAACTTAGTAAAATACTTAACATCTTTCAATTGATCGAGCAAATCATCAATTCTAGGAAGAGGATAATGATTCTTTACCGTAATCTTGTTCAAGGCTCTGAAATCTACACACATGTACCATGTACCATCCTTCTTTGGTACTAAAACAATTGGTGACCTGTATGACGATGTGCTTGGCATGATAACCCCTCTGTCAAACAACTCTTGGATTTGTTTTTTAATTTCAACATTCTCCATGACTCACATCTTGTACATACCAATGTTTGGAAGAGGACAATCTTGCTGTAATTTTATCTCATGTTGGATACCCCTTTTAGGAGGCAATCCTTTTGGTTCCTGAAACATCTCATCATATTGGTTAACAACCTCATATAAATCAGATTTTAACTTTGCATCACAACCTTGGAAAACTTATTTTTCAACATTGTCTTTCGGTTTGATCATCAAGAGTGCAAAGTTCTTAATAGCATTGACTAATCTCTTCATTTGTTCAGCATTTACAAGTGACAAATTCAACTTCTTTGTATGTGCTCTAACAATGTACTCAACTCCATTTTTAAACAAACGATATCTGTTCTCATGATGATGAAATATGGCTCTCCTATCATATAAATATGGGATTCCCAACACAATACCACAAATATCCAATGGAATAACATCAAGCTCTACCTCATCTATAAAGTTTGCAGTGATGGAAAATCTAAGTTTACATCTTCTTGTCACATGCAATTTGGCATTGTCACATATCCAACCTAGAGGATATGGTTTAGGATGTGGAGTAGTTTCTAAATGCAATTTTTTAACAATGTCTTCAGATATGAGGTTTGCTTGAGATCCAATACAAAAAAGAGTATCTATCTTGGTATGCTTTGAAATAAACCTTATGTGGAAAATCTCTATTCGTTCTTTTTCATTTTGAGTTTCATTGAGGCTACTACTACTTGAAGAACTAGTACTTGCAATATAATCCTTACCTAGAAAACCCATGGTTGTAATTTTTGTTTCATCTCCCGAATTGGAACCTAAATCATGTTGTGTAGTTGCAACAGTCTTTGGTTTTCCTATGTTGTTGAAATTTTTGGGTCTTTTTTCAGGATAAATTTTCCAACAATGGTCTTCATCATGGCCGTCTTTTGAACAACGTTTACATGTGAGTTTTTCTCCCTTTTTCCTGAATGAAACATTCTTTCTTTCATTTCCTCTTTCCCTTATCTCCATGAACAAATGGCTTATTGCTTCCCTCTTGAGGTTCATTCCTCCCTCTTGCTTCCAAATGAGTTTCTTGTACACAAAATTCATCTAGATCTGTAGGGTTAAACATAAGTATTGTGTGCCTCAAGTAGCTATGCAATCCTCCAATGTATTTGAGTAAATTTTCTTGAGAAGATAAATCTATACCCAAAATCAAAGCTCTTCTTCTAAATTCTTGAGTGTAGCTTTGAACACTTTTCCCTTTAGCTTGTCTAAATTTTTTCCAATCCATAATAGCTTTCTGCATGTACGCTAATGGATAAAATTGTCTTTTAAGTGCAACAATAAAATCATTCCAAGAGGACAAAACTTTATCATGTTTCTTCATGTCCTCTTGAGTTTTGGCTTCCTACCAAATGAGTGTTGCACTTTCCAATCTAATAGAAGCAAGTTGAATCTTAGTTTCATCATATTTGATTCTTTGTATCCTACAATACACTTCAATTTGACGAATCAAGTTATCCAATTTCTCAACACTTACCTCTCCATTGTACATAGGCAATTCAAACTTAATATCAAGCTTAAGCAAAGGAGTTTGTGGAGGAATTTTACCATGTTCTTTTGGAGAATTTGGAGGTGGTTGTGAAATGGTAGAAGAAGTGGAAGATGGAGGTGAAGGAGGTGGAGTATCACCATTCCCTCCATTTTCTTTTGGAGTTTTATCACCACTATATTCAATACCTCTCGGAGGATTTGAGATTTCACCTTGCAACCTTGCATTTCTTTCTTCAAATAAAACTTTCACCATTTCTGTCATTTCATAAAAATCTTTTCTGAAAGTTTCATCTTCTGAAGTAAGAGTTTCATGACTCTCCTCATGATACATACTTGGTGAATGCCTCCTTGAAGCTTGAGGTGATTGTGTAGTTCTCCTTCTTGAAATTTGAGAACTTGGCTCTACAAGTTGACCTTCTCCTCTTGTGAGCTTCAACCTTGTAAGCATAAACAAACAAACACTTGCAAACAATCAAACCTTAAAAAACCTTTGCTCTGATACCAACTTGATCTGAAAATGAAGAAGGCTCGTGTTACAAATTTGCAAGTGAAAAAGTTATGTGACTTAGGCAATAGGATCAAATTGTATGCAAATAAAATATTGAGTTTCACACTTAAAATGAACAACATAAACAATAATAAACAACCATCTAAACAAGCACATAACACAACAAAATGATAAAGGAGTTCACCCCTCTCTTGGGCTACATCTATTGGTCCATCTTTCAATGGATCATTTTCATTATATGTTCAAAGTGTTAAAAATAGTACTTTACAATACTCAAAATTCCAATAGATGGCTCCAATGGCTCCAGAACGTTCAAAAACCCCTAGTTGGGCTCTTCCTGCACCTGGTTTGCCCAAAAAATAAGAAAATACTCTTCTTTCAAGTTTCCCCTTCAAGCTTGTTGTCTCTGGTCCTCCAAATCACACCTGTGTGTGAATAATTCACCCCCTGTGCGTTTATTGTGCCAAAACTTATCACTACGCACCTTTTTGAAGGTCGGGTGAAATTGGCGCATCATTAGGGAGCATAACACCTAAATCGGTGGAGGTTCTGGTCATATGGCCCATGTGGTCCGGCGCCAGGCTAACCATCTACACTGATCAGACTATCCATTGAATACGCTTGCACTTTGGGTCATATGGCATGGTTATGTGGTAAGGTCCATGGGCTGGGGCTAAGCCCCGACCCTTTCTTTGCCCAACCAAATGTTACTTCAAACTTAAATGCAAGTTCAAAGGTATAAGGTTAAGAACTAATATGTAGGCAGGTTGGTGGCTCGGCCTACGTGAAGACTATGCCAATGGTGGAGGTCCCGGGTTTGACCATCGCAGACTCCATAAAATTTTAACCAACAAACCAATGACAGGGTGCCACGTGGTGGCCCCTGGCTGGGCCACATAGCACCTTCCCATTCACTAGAACACTAACACGTGTCAGCACCGGGTTGTTCCACCTTAATCACTGCCACATAAGCTACCAAATCACCACCTGCAATGTGTCTCATACGGTCCCCCTACCACATCAATAGTACGATCTGCATAGTCAGACTGTAGGGACTATACAGTCAACAATTTTTTTCCTGTTTGGCAAAGTGGACAGAACGTGATATTTCTCGCATACGATGTCTGTTTGATCCCGTTCAAGTTGCGTTGGGATCGTGAGAATGATATCTATTCCATGAATATGTTTTCAAGCACTTTTATTTTTGAGCATATTTTGATCCCCTTGATCAAATTCACCACCCTCCAATTGAACTCTCTATCCATATCTTGGTTATCTTCATAACCAAGGCACCAAGCTCCCCCTACTCACACTTTCACTTCAACTAGTCCCTGCAACCCAAGGTATAAAACAGCCTGACCCAAATACTATGTATGGTGAAGCTCATCATGGACATGTCTCAGAAAGGTACTCATGACCTGTCTGCACCATGTCTCCAACTCGACTCTATGATATGCAAAACTCTGTCTAAGTCACTTTATCCATGTAACCAACCGAAGTCATATTCATTGTCCTATCATCTCTGCACCTCGACTACTTTTGCATCAAGGCACCATACACCCACCGTTCGACTACTAATTCATTGTGCTACTAACTGACATGCGTAACTCTTAAAAGTGTCACCTCATTTGAAGGTTGCAACTGACCTTACTCGCCCAAAAACCCAACTCGAATCAAGTTTTGTTCTCGGTGATGCATGACACAAAGGTGTAATGGTAAAAATGTGCCCAACCAACTGCCTTGTGACCCAAATTGTGTTATGATACCAATGGTCATGATGGTGATAGTGGTGAAGAGCTCGCCAAACCATTTACCAAATCAACTCTTCACAATCTACTATGATTTGTGATCTATCATGCACTCTGATACCAATTGTCACGACCCCATAGGGTGTTTGCCCAATTTTTGTGATATCGTACACTTCCTAAGGGCGTGTGGCACCGCGACCGTTCAATCTTAGTGGTTCGACCATCCCAAGTCTACTTGTTTTGGACTACGCCTCACTCAAGGTGCACCCATACTCTGCCTTGAGCTTACTGATGTCATCTTTGTTCCTAAGAGAGTAAACAGACGAACGACCCATCGACGCTCTATCAACATGTTCTACTTACATCCATACTTAGTTAAATTATGAAATTGTATACTATTGGCACATATAACACAACAATCACATGTAATGGAACGATACAAGTATATGAATGAACTCGGAGACACCAACCATGCCTAACACCTAGGTTTATTTATACAATGTAAGTTACAAAGATGCAAAGGAGCATATAGCTCGATTACATATATAATGGCATCAACAGTTCAACATACCACCTCACATAATACATGATACCAAGTCATGTGATACATCACATTATCTCCACTTCCTTCATTCCCTAACTCAACTATGCCTGAGTCATCCTCCGGTCGACTCACCAGAAATTCACGATTGTCTATGCCTCTCACCGAGTCTCCGTGTTGCTTCTATAAATTTGTCCCAACTTCTAGCCAAACTCCACCCCATACCTCCATCAACGCACTATCCACCAAACGTTACCCTAGACCCATGGATCCTCCATCACATGGACGCACCCAGATCTGTTTTCTGACCACCTTCACTAGTTCTACACAGAAATGTGGTGTGCCCACCTCCAGAATTATGTGACACTAGTCTAGCTCATCCATAACATCAAGTCACCCACTGATCAATCCCTCTCAACAAGACTTACCCAACTTAGTTGTCACATATTCCCTAAGGCAACACGAGTCTCCCAAGAGGCAATTAGGCTCTTTGGGAGGAGCTCACCCCTCTGCCCCAGATCCAAGCCTCGGGCTTGTTTCTCTACAATGACAAGTTTTGATGTGTTCTCCATTTGCAATTTTTCCTATCCAATGTACATGCGCCCTCCCTCCATGGACAATCATGCCATTTGGCTAGGAGAATTCATCGTTCAAACCGAGCACCCTTTTCCTTGCTCTGTTGTCGTGTCTTGGCTGTGATAACCCACTGAGCACCTCACACTTTTTCGTACCATCTCATCTCTTGGGTGTGTTGACCCTTTGAGCACCCCACACCTTGCCACACTGTGTTGTGCCATGGATGTGATGCTCCACCGAGTGCCCACACTCTTCCTAGTTGAACCATGACCCAAGCATGCACTTGTTGCAATGCCATCATGCTCCAATTCCTCTACTTATCTCCAAAGTGTGTTTTGGTCCATCTTGCCTCTTATGTGATGTAAGTCACCCTCATGCCCGTCGAATTGTGCACGAGGACCCTTGTGTCACAAGGTGTCATGGTGAGTCCCTTGGTGTGTTGGGTGCCCAAGTTTCCCCAACTCACCGATGCCAATAAGAAAAGTGTTTTTATGATAATGAGGTAACGTTCCCAAGCTCAAACAAGGAACATTACTTGTAGAATTCACATAAAAATGGAAATTTTCTTATTGGATCATTTACTGTAGCTTACCAACTACAATTTAATTTACATTACTAACTTAATTCTGATACCCATTATGAACTACATCTACAGCATGTTAAATGTACATGAATGTGGCTAATAAACTCATTCACAACAGGAATAGATCATTTACATACATAGAGTTAAGCACAGTAACTGAACTCATGAAATAACTCAAGAAATAGATGAAAACTTATCCTTTAAAACACTTGTGAAACAAACTACTTGGGAAGGACGTTCCACCCAACCATAGACCCGTTGTTCTAAATATCAACAACAAGTCACTCTCAAGCTGGGGCTAGGAATACACAAGAGAAGGGTGCCTCTCACAGTCCACTCATAACTCAATATCACACAACCCACTGGTATTCTCCTTCATCTATCCCAAATTTCCTCCAGCTCTCTTCCTCTTGACCTGCCCAACCCAAGGAATGTACCGCTTCACTGATCTCAATCCATAGGGCGTCCCATTCATTTATCAGGGTCTCTCTGGCTCAGGTAGCTAGGAATATTTATGTTAGGAACTCACTGCCAGGAAAACTACCAGTAAAATCAATAAAACACACTTGTTGATATAGTGCAACTCACTCAGAATTTCACTCTTCAGGCATGACAACTCGACTCTTTGATTTCCAGCTATAATACGCTACAGAAATGGTCCAACATGCTCCTAAATTCTCCCAACCTCCTTGTTCCAGCTGTGGTGCTCTTTTTCCTTGCCTTCTCTTGTTGTTCATGCAAAACTGAATGTGTAAAAATTGCCTACAACATCCCCTATGAATTTCCACTATTTTCCCAAGACCATTGACTGCTCACTTTTCCCAATGTTGATTGCTTCTTCTCCATGCTTTCCAATAATTATAGGATGTGACTCTCACACCCACCTTCTTACCTGAGTTTAATGATTGAAATTGTTACCATCCAAAATAGTATTCCTACAAGGTCTTGGACTTCTAGGGTAGAAACACAGGGGATAGGTGCTCAATGTCACCTCAACGCTTATCATTTTCCCTATTCAAGCCAAACTCCTACCGTCTATGCTAAGAGGCTTTGGGAGGCTTCCCTCAAACTAACACTTCAACACAGGAATGTTAAGACCAATGCCTAAATGAATGTATACTAGGTGAAGGTAGGAGTTAATTATTTTAATGCTTGCTGAAAATAAAATATGTAGAAAATAAGAAGACCAAACAACAAGCTAAATTACCCTTTACTCTTCAAGAATAATGATCAAATACAGTATAAGAGAGAGGGGAAATGTTATTACCACTTTTGCAGATGATTACCTATGTTATTACATTGACCAAAGTGGTTGGAAATGAGTAATATCCTCGATGTCATGTTATTTTAGACCTTCAAAACAAAGTAAAACACAAAAAACAACAAGGAAAATGGCCTTTTTGGGACTTCCCATAAATGAAACAATGCATTAGATCACTATATATGTGGGTAAGAAGGGTAGGACAACAAATTATAAATGCTAAATAATCCCAAGAACCTTCATATTTGTTGTTAAATTATTTTCCAACAAGCTGGAAATTAGTTTTGCAAAATCGGGGTTCAAATCCCCCTAGGGTCAAACCCCAAAAATTACTATAGCTAATAAAGTCAATTGTAAGGTTGTATGATGCAGGAGCATCCTGCTTCCAATTTTGTGTACATTTGATGAGGCCTAGGGGGTCTTTCATTTCCTAGGGAGTTGGTTTCCTAAGGATTGATTTATTGTATTTTCCTATGCTTTAATGAATTCTAGAGGATAGATATTGGATATAGTTTGAGAGTGAGGATTGGATTGTAAATGTTCTCGAATGTATGAGAACATGATAGGAGTTGAGAGATCTTAGGATAGTTAGATCTCATAGATATTTGTGAATCCTAAATATAGGAGTTGAGTGAGATATTTGTGGATCTGAGAGGATCCTTAGGGATTGATTGTTGAGAGGATTGTGGATTTGAACTAGAATTGGTGTCAGAATCCTTGTGTATAATATAGTAAGCCTTAGAGGAATTCGTGAGTGGTTGACTGAGTGGAAATTAGTCCAGGAAGAGAGTGTATCCAAATAAATGTGAATTAGGCCATAGAAACAGAAGAAAGACCTATTAATTGTGATCTAGGTCAGAGAAGACATTGAAGAGCCTTATGTAAACCCTATGTATAATGTATGTATGATTAAGGAAAGGAATATCATGTTTTGAGTATCATTGAGAAAGTTTCTATTCATTATTTGTGTTGAGAATCTTTGTCATCTTGAATATTATGACTCTGTGGAAATGGGTATTGGAAACCCCTGTAGATCAGTGTAAAGGTTGAATTGTAGACCTTAGAGTTTTGTTGCAGGTTTCGAGGAAGAGGAGTCTCAGGGGAACAAAACCTCCAAAGGATATCATCGATCACTGTAAAGGATCGATGGATCTATTGAAGTTGCAGTTGTGTAGCTAAAGGTGGAGATCGTGGAAAATATTATAGGCATCGTCGATCTCTTGATGTCTATTGTGGACTGTTGGATGAAAGAGAAAGTCCAGAAGTTAATGGATCATTGGAGTATGAGTCCAGATAAATAGGAACCGTTAGATCCCTATTGGGATTTATCGTAACCATTAGATCGTGAGATCAGTGCAGAGGAGGCATAAGGTCCTTTAAAAAATTTAGGAGAAGGTTGGACCGTTAGATCAGAGGTCAAGTGAACGAGAGTTGTTCGATGCAGTTGAAAATCCACGGAGTAATCTCAATCATTGGGTCAACCTCAGATTAAGTCCCACCCATGGATTTAGATTGGAGGAATTTGCATGATGAAGAAATCAAATCGTCGATCCAAAGACGTGATCGACGATAGAGGAACAACCTCGCATCATAAGTTGCATGAGTATTAGTTCTTGGGAGGTGTCACACTATGGGTATGGACCATTTGTTTAATTGATGACATGTCACTCCAGGATTAACGCGTGCAACGTTTATTTTGTTAACGAGATACCTTATTGGTTTGTGTGGGCCATTCATCTTAGAATATGATTAAAACATAACCATTGATCGTGCTAAATATGAAAGTGACATGAGATGGAGTGAAACGTGGAATGTGTAGATTTGACCATTCATTGAAAGGTGAGATCAATGGACAAGGTTCGAAGCACGCTGGAAAGGTGAGAGGAAATTAGTTTAAGTTCCTTTTTAGGTTGGGTTATGGTCATAACCCTTGGCCACAAGAAATAAGGTAAGTTCCCGAGGGCTTAACCTGATATATGCTCATAGATAGATCCTTGGACACCCCATTGTGGGTTTAATGAGAAACAATCCATTTTAAGTTTCCATACTATGGGAAGACCCGATAGGTCACTATCAAGTGGTATCAGAGCTAGTTAAAATCTCTTTGAAATTGGAAAAATTAAATAGAGCAATTGAAGGCTCTTTGGGAATGAAGGACAACATTAGAGCAAATTAAATTGCTCATTTGAATGATTACACATAAGTGGTGCAGAATTGGAGAAAAGACATCAACATAATGTCTGGACATTTGAGGAGCTATGAGGTATCAGATTTATTTTGATAATAATAAATATGAATTCTATGTTGACAGGTACAAGCATTTAGTTATGAAGTAAATACATAGCATGTACACAGGAATTCAGATTTGGTGAAATCTGACAGGACAAAACAGATGAATTGATTTAGAGGAATGAATCAAAAGGGGAGACACTATCATGAAAATATATTGAAGAAATTAGATTGATGTTTCTTTATGTTAACTCTAGTTTCAAGATAATTTTTTTGCAAGTTGAAGCAGATAGGAAAATGATAGCAACATATAGTTAGGAGATTTGTTGTTGGAGAAATTTCTCCAACACCCCCCTTGAACATCACTATGGAGTAAAAAATGAGTCCTGGCTAGTAGGCCATAATAGGTACTCATGTACAATGGAACTAATGAACATTGAATAAAAATGAGGAAAGAGGGAAACCCACGTGGGAACAAACCCCCCCCTCAAAAGACAATGCATCAAAAGAAGAAAAGGCAGTTGCTAGGCAACTGTGTTCTTCACTGCAAGATGATCCCGCAAAGTCTGAAACTCATGCTCACTGAAAGTCTTCCTGAATATGTAGAAATATTTATGGATATGATGAAGTCCTTTGGCAACCTGTCTAGCCTTGTACCTCTTGATCCCGTCGACCCATCTGCACCTAAAAATATTCCTTTCTGGTCGAATTGGAACCACATGCCAAGTATGATTTTCTAGGAGAGAGTCACGCTCCTCTTGCATGGCTTCTTGCCACAATGGATTTCCCACAGTATTATTGTAGATCCACGGATCCGTAGATTGAACCATATAGCAATGCATGGGCATCACAGGTTCTGAAGCTGAAAGTACATGAGAAGGCTCCGCATGCTGAGATCGAGTCCTCCTCGAATCCAATGGATTCACTGCAAGGTTCCTTGCCGCCTGAAGTGTGGTTTATGCCTTCTTGGGAATCTGTTGAAGCTTCGACACTGGCTTCTTATCTGGTTGTACTACCTGCTTATTTCCATGTACATAATTTGAGTGTATGGAATCATCTTTGATGTCTGAAACTGATGGAACCACAAGAGTATATGCATGTTGCACTGGAGGTGCATGCAAATTACTCTCCTTATGTGTAAGTAGAATAGAGGAGTCATCGTCA
>JASDQU010100435.1:379170-411507 GCA_032191745.1 Picea mariana | reverse complement strand
CCTCACCAATTTCAATGATGGAATTGTCATGCATGTCAATTACTGAAACTGAATCTGATGTAAATTCAACCTTTTTACGTTTCTGAGTGATTTGATAAACTAAGAGAAGATTCATAGAAAGATTTGGAACATGCAATACATTCTCAAAAGTCACATTATGGAGTTCCACTCTCCCCTCTCCTGTTACTTCTATTGGAGTATCATCCCCCATGAGAATATGGGGGTCTTGAGCATGGCCTCAAGGAAGAGAAAAATTCCTCTTTCGTTGCCATATGATGTGATGCACCATAATCTATAATCCATGAATCAAATGAGGAACTAATTGCAACAAGAACATGATGATTACCTTTCTTAGGAGCATGATCTTCTTCCTTCTGCTTCTTTACTCCCTCTGGAATGAAGTTTCCAAGGTTGTTCAGTTGAAGTGTCTGTGCCATAAGATCAATATGTTTCTTCATGCATGTGGATTATTCATGATTCAATTTATTGCAGTAAGTGCAGTGCTTTCCCTTCCTCTTCTTCTTGGAATCTGAAGAGTCTTTGGAACTTGAAGAATCATTAAAGGGTTTGGAATATCCCTCATTCTCGTTCTGTTTCTCTTGGGACAGGATGCGACGATTCCAATCGTCGCACTTTTCGATAGAGATAGGCCGCGACAATTGCGGAAACTAGGTTTACCCAAATCCTCTTTCGCTCTTCTATGGCTTGTTTGGGTTTCTCCAAGCAGCTCGGATCTGATACCATGTCAGTGTTTCATGGAAACCTAAACAGGAGACCTAGATAAAGTATACACAAACAAAGCTTATCAAGAAAAGGAAGAGAGATACACAATGAATAATGAGGGATATTCCAAACCCTTTAACGATTCTTCAAGTTCCAAAGGCTCTTTAGATTCCAAGAACAAGAATAAGGGAAAGCATTGCACTTACTGCAATAAATTGAATCATGAAGAATCCGCATGTGTGAAGAAACAAATTGATCTTATGGCACAAACACTTCAACATAACAACCTTGGAAACTTCATTCCAGAGGGAGTAAAGAAGCAGAAGGAAGAAGATCATTCTCCTAAGAAAGGTAATCATCATGCTCTTGTTGCAATTAATTCCACATCTCATTAATGGATTATAGATTCTGGCGCATCACATCATATGGCAACGAAAGAGGACATTTTATTTTTCTTGATTCCATGCTCAAGACCCCCTATTCTCACGGGGGATGATACTCCAATTGCAGTAACAGGAGAGGGGAGAGTGGAACTCCATAATGGGACTTTTGAGAATGTCTTGCATGGTCCATTATGGAGTTCCACTCTCCCCTCTCCTGTTACTACTACTGGTGTATCATCCCCCATGAGAATAGGGGGTCTTGAGCATGGACTCAAGGAAGATAAAACTTCCTCTTTCGCTTCCATATGATGTGATGAGCTAGAATCTATAATCCATGAATAAGATGAGGAATTAATTGCAACAAGAGAATGATGATTACCTTTCTTAGGAGCATGATCTTCTTCCTTATGCTTGTTTATTTGTGGCATAGAACAATTGAGTTCTTGAATGAGCAAGAGAATATGTGAGCTCTTAGAGGAAAGAGAAAGGAAGCAGTGGAAAAGAACCTTGAAGAATTCCAGTTGAAGGTTAGAAAAAAAGAGGACAAGTGAATGTTCTCAAGAAAGAGAGGAAGTGGAAACTTTAGGAGCCAAGACGAGCAAGGAGTGCTCAGAGGAGGTTCTAAGAGAGAGAGAACCAAAAGAATACTAGAAGACTAGGCTAAGGAGAAGCTTAGTAAGGTATTGGGTAAAAGGATATGGAGAAAGGTTGTTACACAGGCTTGAGTGCAGACTACAAGTGGACAAGATAAAGTTCACAAAGGATATGGAGACAATGGCTGTTGATGGTCATTGCAGAGGTTCATAGAGAAGCCACAACAAAGGAGATAAGGGTGAGAAGGAAAATGGAATAAAGAAGATGAATTAAGAGGAATATGACATAGAGATGAGTGAGTTGAGGGAGATGCGCATTATCATGGAGATGTTGCTACATAGGAAGATTGCATAGAACTAGAGACAAGGATGGAAAGTAATGAATAAGGTCAAGTGGCATGTAATGCAGTTATTTGAATAGAAGTCAAGGGAAATATTGGAGAAGCTGAAGCAGAGAATGAATGCTTGGATGCAGAAGGAGAAACTTAGAGGAGCTGAGTTCAAACAGAGGCCATTGACTAAAGGAAAAGTTCACTTTTGTGAACCAGAGCAGGGAGACATCCTTGGAGAGGATGACGTTGATAGGAGACTTGTTGAGAGTCTCACAGATTGCTTAGAGAGTGAGAGACTTGCAGGAAGTCTCATGGAATCTTTGGAGAGTTCATATCAGCATGTGGATGTGCTGACAGAGGAAGCAAAGAAGGCTAGTAAGCCTTATGTTTTTGTAACTAACAATTTGTGTGTGATTGCAGGATTAGTAGGTGATGAATCACTTGAAGTTGTTAAGGGGAAGAAGGAAGAAAAAGAAATGTATAAAACCATTTCAAGAAGACATGATCAAAATTACATTCTGATGGAGGATGAAGCAAGAGTGTCTTATGAAGACATCCAAGAAGAGATCCATGCACATTTTGTCAAAGAAATTGAAGGACAGTTGCAAGAATTTGTTGTTGTATATGGAAAAGAGTTGGCTCATGGGGATAGCCAAAGGAAAGAAGAAGAAATACACTCATCTATAATTCTCATCACTTGGCATAAAGATATTGAGTTGCTGGAAGGATTTCTAAGGAATCAGGATCCAAAAAAGGAAAGTACAACTAGTCAGAGGACATGTTCACAAGCATCTAGCAGTGAAATGTCTACATCATTTAAGGAAGCGAAATTGATTAATTTGGAACATGAGATGAAGTTTCTAGAGGAATGGTTGGCTAAAGATACAAGTGATGAAGGATGCAAACGATTTGCAGGTCTGGAAGAGAATATTGATGTGTCAATTAATAGTGGGACAATGTAATGTCCCCCACCTCTTGATAAAGAGGTTGTGAGAGACTTAGTAGTCTAGATGTCCCCACTAGACTATAGTCTCATGAATCATAACTCAAAAGAGAATTAGATCAGGGGTATAAAAGGAAAAGGAGGGTGCATCTCATCATCATTCTAGATTATTATTACTATTGCATCTTGGGCTCTTGAGCACAAAGACATTTTGAGCGTTTTGGGATAACAAACCCTAGAGATCAGCTCGGTGGTGAAATATCCCACCTATCCCGATCCAAGCTTTGTCACAGAGATGCAATATTCCTCCCCCACCATTCTACAATAACTATAGGTCATTCAGACAGTGAAGGAAGAGATATTACACAGCTTCAGGGGGTTTTCAGCAGGAGGACACACCAGTTGAAGAGGAACTATTCGATATGGAAAGAGGAGAAGGTTTTGGGTCCTAAAACCTATTGGGATTTCATTATATGACCCAAGGTGCCCTTTCTAGCCTATTGTGGTGAAGGGTTCTTTGCTATTTTTTTTATTTGGATCTTGTCACAAGTTGGAGAGGAGGAGGGCGCACTACAGAAAGAGGATCCACCAATTTGAGGGATCATATCCTTCTCAATCAGCTTGAAACTTTTCTAGAGTGTTTGTCTTGTCCTGGTCTACTGTTCTAGCAATTTTGGTGGCATTTGGAAGTCTTTAGGAGGGAGGATGAAATATTGGATAGATACAACCAACCAGGAGGGCACAACTTAGCCAAGAGGATTAGATCTAGCTCTTGAAGGGAAAGAAAATAATCTTGTCCCTTTCTTCAGTTTATTGTGGTGCATTTGGAGGCTATTATCTTTAGTTTTGGATCTTGTTGGAGAAGTCACTATTCCAACTTGATTATTCTTCTTGTATTATTCCACATCTGCAGATCTATTGTATCGAGATCACTCTACTATCCAAATAAAGGTCATATATGAAGTTGTTGGCTCTATATTGGTCTTCATTGCTTGTATCTTGTCATTTTCTTGTGTTATATGCTCAGATCTATATCTCCATGATATAATCCCTAAGGAATAAACCCTCAATTCCCAACTCGATGAGAAAAACCTGCATAACACATTGAAAACAATAACAAATAGTTAAACAATCCTTGGTTCCGAGAAAAAGGTCAGCTTGGGAACTTTATAGTGGTATCAGAGCATTAAATCCTCCCAGCTTGTGGGGATTAGCACATGCAGAAGTTCAGTGGTATCTATATGGGAAGGCACATAAGACAAATAGGTGAACCAGAGGCAGAAATGGAAGGTTAAGGTGAGGACAGTGAGCAATAGGTTTTAGCAGGTCTAGAAAGGGATCTAAAATTTTCCATCGACAATACATAGTGTACACTTAAGCACCATCTACAGGAGAACCAAAAAAAAATGCGTAGGGGATAGGTTGAAATGCAGGAAACTTTGGAAAAAATAAATACTAACCAAGAAAAAATTGTGCAACTCCTGATGCAGATGACACATGGTGGGAATGGCCCTAGCATTTATGCAAACAAGGAAGCCAGTGGTTCCCATGGGGGAACTAGACATTATCATGAGAAAGACCTTCACTACCATATAGAGGGACAAAGTTTTGGGGGGAATTCTAGGGGGGCAACACACAATAGAGTTTCCCAGAGATATTATATGCCTACATTCTTAGATGGCTAGCCATAGGATAACCACTTCAATGAAATAGAAGACAACTTTGAGGAATATGCCATGAATATGAATCATTGGGTGCAGGATTCAGGAGACAAGTTACATTGGACCAATACCATGGTATCAAATTCAGGGGTAAACCCAAAAACTATCATAGGAACAACAATGAGTTGGAGTGCAGGGGAGGTAAGATGGAGATTCCATAATTTGATGGGTCTTCCAAGGTGACTGTGCAAGCTTGGGTGCATAAGTTAGATACCCATTTACAACTTAAACCCATGATGGATATGGATGCCATCAAGTTTGCCACCATGTACTTGGAGGGAAAAGATCATGACTGGTGGTATCATGGTTTGACTACATTGGGTACTAACCAGATTACTGCTTACACAAATTTCACTTAGAGACTTATGGACATATTTGATTAAGGATATCCAGAGCTACATTTCAGGGAACTCACACAACTCAAGCAAACTGGGTCACCAAAGAGTTACATAGAGGAGTTTCATAGGGTAGTTGTGATGGTGCCAGATGTGTCTCAAGTGAGACTAATGATTCTATTTACTGAGGGGTTGTTGGAACCCCTAGGGGGTTGGGTCAAGGATTTTAAGCCTGCCAACTTACATGAGGCCATATAGAGGACAAGGGACTTGATGGGATATGTAGAAAAAACAAAGTTTCCTCCTAGAACACCCATAAACCAAGGGGGAAGATATCAAAGAGGGGTTGACAGAGGGAAATGTAGGATGGATGAGGCTACTAGGAGGGAGTTGAGGAGGAAGAAAATGTGCTTCACATGCAAAGAACCTTGGGGGCCAGGGCACAAATCCATGGGTAAAGGTAACGCTCACTATATTGAAGTGATTTTTGATGATGAGGAGGAAGAAGATTTCGACCACATCCAGAACATGGAAGAAAATCCACCTAGATTGGACTCTACAAAGAATGAAGAAGAGGAAGAAGAAGGTTTCGGCCTTGCAACAGATAAGAAGGTTACAATAGAATCCATTGGTGGGGTGCCTAAATTCAATACCTTCGGGATGAGAGGAGTGCTTCAGGGACAAAAGGTTTTAGTACTCATTGATGGAGGATCTTCACACAACTTCATTGACTCAACCTTATTGAAAAGAAGACATATACCTACAGTTTATTTTGAAGGATTTCATGTGGAGGTAGCAGGGGGCGCACCATGCCTTGTGACAGGTATATTCCAGTGATGAAACTTACTTTGTGCACGCATGACTTGGCACAGGATTTTTATGTGATGGACCTATGTTGGCATAGGGGCAGAGCCAGGGTTCAATGCTACAACAATGTACCAACAAAACCCTAACTACCGGCCCTTTCGGCAACACCTACGAAGCAGATGAAGTTTCACTCGAGGTAGAGGCAGGGGTGGTTGCAGGACTCCAATGTATGCAACCTTAGCTGGGACACAGATCTGTGATTCTAATCACTTAACAGAGCACTCATCAATTATATTTATCAATATTCAGTTCTTAGTTACAGCGCAGTTAAACCCTAATCACAACACATCGCAGTATTCAACTAGATCTAGCATCTAACAACACTTAGCATGATGATACAGATCGGATCTTAACAGATTCAGCACTAAGCACATGTATATCAGTCGGATCTAACATCCATCCATATTATTAAGCACTAAGCATCGACAGATCATTCATCTGTATTAAAGCACTAAGCACATTCACATATAATCACATCAACACATTGCACAAAGTAGAGAAAAACAACATCTACATGGTTCACCCCCACCCTGGGGCTACGCCCACCAACTCTTTGTCTTCTTTATTAGCTTCTTCAATAGGTTGCATGCATAGAGCCTCAAAAACCCTACTCTGCAGAGGACAAGAGATATGCACAGCTTGCTAGATCCTCCTTCCCTGAGTAGATCTAAGCACACAACCTTCTACAGTCTCTTACCATGACTTGCACTTAGCCCTGCAAGTCTCACACAGTATGCACCAAAGCACTTACAACTCCTGATCACATAGATCCAACTCTAGCACTTAGCCAACTTGCAACAACTACTTCTTACATTGCCTAGCATTCTGTTTATACATACAAAATAGGCCTAAACATGGGTAAACCCATGGGTTGGCATCCCCATACCTGTTACATAATCCCAAATCCCAAAAAGGGCCCTAAAAGGGGCTGAGATCTTGTGATCTCTACTTCGTCTTGCGCTCCGCCTTTGACAGCATGTCGAAGTCCTAAAATCCGGTCAAACATGACCAGGAATCCTCAAAACTTGGTCAAGGGCCAATAGGCCCCCAACACTCACCTGTGACTCGTCCCGAGTCATTCTGATCTGACTAGTTCTACTTCAAAAGCCTCAAGCTTGGCTTGAGCTGCTTCGACTTGTTGCTATGCTATGGCCTCCTGTTCAGTGAACTCTTGTATGACTGCTTTGTTGACAGGTCCTTCGAGGTGCTATTTAGTTGCAGTGACAACTTGCTACAGTTCCACTCCTCGAACTTCGATTTCTGTGAACAGTTGGTAATCCTCATCCTGTATAGGTTGGAGCCTCTAAGTTACTTCCATAAATCTTCTCTAAATAGTATGGACCTGTTGTTGGGTAGTGCACTGCTCTTGGGATCACTTCATTCTTTCCATAGCTGACAGGGGCTTCAACTGCGCCTGTATTGTCTCTACTTGATACTTCTCTTCCTGGAGTTGTGACTCCAGTGCCTTCAATTCTGGATTCTCAGTTAGTTGCTCATAGGTATGGGCACTACGATCACTCAGTTTCTTGCATTCTAGGGCAAGGACTTTTATTCTTTCAACTGCGCTTCGAGCAATTGCTTTCCTTTGGTCCATTACATCCTGTGGGGTGTTAGGTACAGTGCGAAGCTCTAAATTTGTTATTCATTGTTGTAGCTGCTGGACAACTTTTGCGAGCTGCTCTACTTGATGTGTTACTCGGTCTTTAGCCTCTATCTCTAAGCCTGCCACAGAATGGAGGGCTCTGTTAACTACTTCTTTTACTTTGAGCTGCTCTGCGAGCAACTGTTCTTTCTCTTGCTGCATCTTTGCTTTCTCTGCTTCAAACTTGGCATGGAGAGAAACCTTCTCTTGTTCTGCAATTCTTCATTGTTCTACAATGTTGCCTTGTACTTGCTTCAAGGTCTGGGTAGCTTGTTATGCTTCTTCTTGTGCGCGATGAAGACGAGCTTCGACTGCATCAGCTAGTCAGTGGAGTTGGGATGGCTCATCCCCCAACTCTGGTTCTCCTGATGACAGGGGCATAGTGGACACTACGCGGCTGGACTGAAGGGCCTGCTGTACCCCTCAGAACTTGACCTTAAGTCTATCATACATTTCTTCCTGCTTAGCTTCTTGTTTCTCCACGATTTCCAGTGAAGCGTCATTGAGGGCAGTTATGATGAAGTCGAAGTCATCAGTAGTAAGTACGGTCTTCATCTTGGTCACGGTGGCTCTTGATTTCTTCTGGGAAGAAGGTTTCGGGGAAGAAACCTTTCTCTTCTTCAGGGGATCGGTCTCGTCTCTCGGTGGTGTTACTTCACCTTACTTCTGTTCAGCTCCTATGCCATTTATGTCTTCTACTTTGTCATCACCCCCTCGGTTAGGTGATACTGAAGAAGTCTTTCTTGAGGCACTTATTAATTATTGTACTTCTTCAGTCTTCTTCGTTTTACTGGGTCCGGGTGTATCATGTGCGGTTTCTGGACTGTCAGGGTCAGACATATCTGCAAGGTCTGCTGGAATAAGGAGGTATGTTGACCAGTCCTTAGTGATCTCCTCAAGATCCTCTTCCGTGAGCTTGTAGTATGACTGCAACTGCTCCTTATGTTTGTCGGCTCGCGTTGTGAGGTAGATGAAGTGTCTATCTGTGCAGAACTTCATCAGAGGTTGGAATATCTGTAAGGTGTTCGGAGTCATGTGAGGTTCTGCTTCTATGGCTCTCTTCAACTGAAGGTAGTACGTATGAAAAATAACGTTCGACTGCCAATGTTTGTTCATATCACTCGAGTACCAAAGTGTAGCGAACTTCGCAGCAAGCAGCTCGAATGGTTCAATATCCGGGAAGGTCGCACCTTCTGGCATCTCCCAGGAAACAAAGGTGATAAGGATCAAGATCCAGCTGAAATGGAACTCATAGCCCTGATCCTGGGCTTCGTGGAAGTCTAGCTCCAGTTGATTCAGCAGGTACTTCACCCAGTTCATCTTTAAACCTTCTACGCAATTTCCCGCAAGGTCAACAACAAAGACTGTGACTTGCGTAGGTCTATTCTTCCTTACTAACTTTCCTACAATTAACTGACAGGCGAGGTGCACTGTGCCATTCTGGATGGAGGCTACCTTGTAGCCTCATGTTCCCTTTTTGACATCGCCATATGTATCCTTGGTATTCTGTGCTAGTGCGCGATCTATGGATTTTCTTGGATAGAACTCCTGTGGATCGGATCCTTGCATACTCAAGCCTGTGATCCTATGGATCAACATCGGGTCGACTGTAATCCGACGGTCTAGCCATAGGTAATCGCCATGGTAACATGAAAGCAATAACTTGACACAGACATTCACTTCCTGGTGCCTTCCGAAGTGTGGGATCTTCATGACATTTAACAAAGTGGACTGCGTGAGGTTCATCATCCATGGCTGAGGGATTATCTTTGAGTTCTTCCCCTTCATCTTGGTCAGGTACTTATACGGGGCAAGCATACTATAGTTTTTTCTATCTCCGAGGTTGAAGTCACTGAAATTCAACGCTGTGATATTATCCTGATGTGCGCGAACTGCGCGTATCCCCTTCGGGAGGTACACAGTAATCATGGTGTACTCGAATTCTCTTGGTACAATATCTTGACTCACTGTCTCGGCCAGAGGTGGGATGTAATCTGGCAATATGAACGGGATCAACTTCACATTGGCTAGGTCGTATTTGTGTTTGGTTCTATTTTCTGACGATGGTTGGGATGATCCGGCTTCGAGAGTAGTCGACAAAGAGGCTTGCAGTCCTCTCGTCGATGATGCTTGAACACTTGCAGACATCGCTCTTTCATACATTACCCTTTCAGTCATTAGGTCAATAAGAACTTCTTCGACAATTTTCTTTGCAGTGCTAAGCTCGTCCGACATGCATGCTCGTGGTTGAATGTCTCAGGTTCGAAGAGTAATTGTTCGATGCAACGGGATAGATGGCACTAACACGGTGGTCACTGTGCGAAATTAACCATGCTGCGAGCTCTGATAGACACCATTGGAAAAAGTGTTCTCGTTGTGTGGCACAATGGAATAAATAGATAATTTGGAAACATATCTCTTGCAATGGGCGAGAATCCTTCATTAACTCAGTTCTGTCCGTTGTGGCACGGTCCCAACAGTCTGGTGGTGAACTTTCTGACCATAAATTCCTTTCTACCCGTTTGGGTCGTCGGTCGAATGATTATACTGTCTCTAATGGCTATATTGCTTCACCATGGAAAAGTGCCATGTGACGCTGTTCTGATATTCCGACGAAGCTCCAATTTTGCAAATTTTCCTTCCGCGAAGTTCCCTTGGGAACCTTTTGTAACTTTTCAATCTTAGCCCTCTTCTTACTTAGTTTTCTAGCCTTCTTTCCAGTGAGCTTCGTCTCAAAATTCCTTTTTCCATTCTGGTTCTTATATTCTTTTGGAAGAGTAACTTTGCTTTGTTGAGGTTCCTTCCTAGAAATCAAGGGTAATACTTCATCTGTATCTGGAATAGGTACTTTAGTATTTTGTGGGTCTTCTAATGTTTTTCCAACTTCAACATCCAAATCTCTGGTTTGAAATAGCTTTGTCTGGTTCTCTTGTTCTTCAATCAAGTGTGCAATCCTCCTAGTCATGAAATCTTTTAAATCTTGCTTCTTTTGTTCTAAGACTTCTTCTTCTTTCCTTCTATCCTGATCTTTTTCAATGCATAGTTTTCCTAATAACATAGCAAATGGAGCGTTGTTCTCAATAAACTTAACAAATTCAAATTCTTCCTCTATCGAAGTTCCATGAGCACTCATAGATATCCTGGTAAGTATTCCACATAGGGTTATCAACTTTCCTCTGAATAATCCTATTCCTCCCAATGAAGGAATCATGGCAAGCTTTCCTAGAATTTCTCAAGTTCTTTTGGTCATGATATTCACCTATGTTTCCTCATCCAGAACACAGTCAATGTTGCAGTCTGCTATTCTTGCTTCAATGCATTCTTTTTCTTTGATGATCTATGATAAGATGATATGTCAGTGGTCATTCAGGGTTTCTTGCATCTGTAGTAATACTTTCTCTGATTCTTTCTGGGGTTCTGTCATAATGTCAGTTTCTAGATATGCCTTAGGGTTTTCTTGGTTCATATTCATTCTTTCGACCTTAGCAATCATTATGGGGAAATCCAATACTTCATGGTCTAGATCTTTGCAACATAGGCAACTAGGTCTCCTTCTAGGGCATTCCTTAGCCAAATGTCCCAGTTTTCTGCAACTGTAACAAAGGGTTAATCCTCTCTTCCTCTTAAATGATTCCCAGTCTTTCCTGTACTGCGCACTAGCATCATGGTAGCTAACCTGCAAAAACTTTTTTCTAGGATCCTGCATCCATTTGTTAGTCCAAACATTCTTTCTATGCATAGGTATAACACATCTTTCACTATTCTTATCATATCTACTCATATCAAATCTTATTTCTTCTATCAGTGCCCTAGTTTTCAAGCTAGGATAAATCTTATCAAACATACCTAGATCCATACTTTAGAAAAAAAAAATTCCACTAATCTTATCTTCAATAGAGCACAAAGCTTCCAGATCTTAAAACTTTTCACTATTCTTACGTTTATCAGAGCACAAAGCGTTTAGATCTTACCTCTTTTCTTCAGATCAGACTTCTTTCTTTAGCACAGAGCTTCACAAATCAAGTAGAATACTGCGCACTAGAGCGAAAGATCTATGCACAGAGCTTTCACAATTTCAAGTCAGGTCTTTGCACAAAGCTTCTTTTTCCTCAGTTCCCAGCAATCACATTTTCAGTTCATATCTTCGCACATAGCTTCTTCTTCCTCAGTTCCCAACAATCACAATTTCAGGTCAGATGGTCCCGACAACATAACCATTTGTTGTCATAGGGGAAGACCCATGGGTCAATTCTACAACAATGTACCAACAAAACCCTAACTACCGTCCCTTTCGGAAACACCTGCGAAGCAGATGAAGTCTCACCCGAGGTAGAGGCAGGGGTGGTTGTAGGACTCCAGTGTCTGAAACCTTAGCTGGGACACATATCTATGATTATAATCACTTAACAAAGCACTCAACAGTTATATTTATCAATATTCAGTTCTCAGTTACAGCGCAGTTAAACCCTAATCACAGTACAATGCAGTATTCAACTAGATCTAGCATCTAACAACACTTAGCATGACGATATAGATCATATCTTAATAGATTCAACACTAAGCACATGTATATTAGTCAAATCTAAGACCCATCCATATTATTAAGCACTAAGCATCGACAGATCATTCGTCTATATTAAAGCACTAAGCACATTCACATATAAGCACATCAACACATTGCACGAAGCAGAGCAACACAACATGTATGTGGTTCACCCCCACCCTAGGGCTACGCCCACCAACTCTTTGTCTTCTTTATTAGCTTCTTTAATAGGTTACGTGCACAGAGCTTAAAAAAACCTACTACACAGAGGACATGAGATCTGTGAAGCTCGCTAGATCCTCCTTCCCTGAGTTGATCTAAGCACGTAGCCTTCTATAGTCTCTTACAATGACTTGCACTTAGCCCTGCAAGTCTCACACAGTATGAACCAAAGCACTTACAACTCTTGATCACATAGATCCAAATCTAACACTTATCCAACTTGCAACAACTACTTCTTACATTGCCTAGCCTTCTATTTATACATACAAAATAGGCCTAAACATGGGTAAACCCATGGGCTGACATCCCCATACCCGTTACATAATCCCAAATCCGAAAAAGGGACCTAAAAGGGGCCGAGATCCCATGATCCTCGCTTCGTCTTGCGCTCTTCCTTTGACAGCCTATCGAAGTCCCAAAATCCAGTCAAACATGACTAAGAATCCTCAAAACTTGGTCAAGGGCCAACAACCTACCAGATACTAACATCATCTTGGGAGTTAAGTGGCTTAGTACATTGGGGCCTATCACTACCAACTACAAAACCATGGAGATGTTCTTCAATGAAGAGAGTGGAAAAAAGGTGATACTCAGAGGGATGACATGTAATACCCCTAGAGTGGTGACAACAAAGTGCATGGAGGCAATTTTTAGGAGGGAATACATTATATATGCAGCAGAATGTAGAATATCAGTTCAGGTGGATAAGAAGAGGCATCCTCATTACTCTCAAGACATTCAAAAAATCATTGACATACATAGTAAGGTTTTTTAACCTTTTCCTCCAGGAGCACCACCAGATAGGGGGTTTGAGCATATTATAGAATTGGAACAAGGAGAAAAACCTGTCATTACTACTCCTTATAGGCACCCAAAAAAGTATAAGGATGAAATTGAAAAGGCTATCAAATAACTTTTAGACATGGGCCACATTAGAAAAATTTCAAGTCCTTTTGCATCTTCAGTGGTGTTGGTAAAGAAGAAATATGGGACAATGCGCATGTGCATTGATTACAGGGAATTGAACAAAAAGACTATCAAAAACAAATACCCCATCCCTAGGATTGATGAGTTATTGGATGAGCTTCATGGGGTTGTCTACTTCACCAAAATAGATTTGCGCTCTCGCTATCATCGAATCAAAAGGAGGGAGCAAGATGTGCTCAAAACAACCTTCAGATGTCATTATGGTCACTATGAATTTTTGGTTATGCCCTTTGGGCTAACTAATGCACCAACCACCTTTCAATCTTGTATGAATCATGTCTTCAACAAGCAGTTGAGGAAATTCCTCTTAGTCTTCTTTGATGATTTACTGATTTATAGCAAAACATGGGAGGATCATATTGAACATGTAGATCAAATCTTCGCCATCATGGAGGGGCAATGTTTATATGAAAAGAGCCCAAATGTGAATTTGGGATGACAAAGTTCTTTATTTGGGACACATCATTGGAGTGAAAGGAGTACAGGTACACCGAGAAAAGATACAAGCCATACTTCACTGGCCAACACCCAAGACTCTTATTGAGTTGACGGGATTCCTTGGAATCTGTTGTTACTACAAGAGGTTTGTCAAAGGCTTCTCCCAGTTTTGCGCGCCCTTGACAGATTTAACTAGAAAAGGCGCATTTAAATGGAGTCAAGAGGCACAGATGAATTTTGACAAAATGAATAAAGTAATGAGCACTTTCCTGGTACTTTCTTTACCAGATTTCTCACAACCTTTCATATTGGAGTGTGATGCCTCAGGTGAGGGCATTTGAGAAGTACTTATGCAAAATAGGCACCCCATTGCCTATGAGAGTTGAAAACTGAGGGGCCCTAAACTTCTGTACACCATTTATGACTAAGAAATGTTAGCCATCATACATGCATTGGCTAAATTCAGGCAATACTTAGTTGGATCCAAATTTGTTGTGAGGACAGATCACAATAGCCTCAAGTACTTTTTGGACCAAAAGGACCTAAATGAAAGACAACATAAATGGGTTAGCAAGATCCAGGCCTATGACTTTGACATTGAATTTGTCAAAGAGAAAAATAAATGTGGTGGTTGATGCTTTATCCAGGAGACCTTTAGTTTATGCTATGACAGATATTTCAGTTGACTGGAAGGCACAACTTTTAATGGAATATTCTAAAAACAAGTTTTCTTGTGAATTGATGGAGGGGCAAGTACATGATGATAACTTCTGGAATGTGGATGACATCATAAAAAACAAGGGCCGAATCTTCTTGGTTCCCGAGTCAACCTTCAAAACACGAGTATTACAAGCATGTCATGACTCACCATTAGCAAGGCATCAAGGGTTTGTCAAAACATACAAACAGATAAGGGAAAGGTTCGCATGGAAGGGCATGACGGAGGATGTAATGTGTCATATCAAGGAATGCTCCCCTTTTCAGGAGAACAAGGATGAACACACTCATCCAATAGGTTTATTGCAACCACTCCCCATTCCATAGCACAAATAGGAAAGTATATCAATGGATTTCATCACAGGATTGCCCAAGGTCCAAGGCAAAGATTGCATTTTGTGGTTGTGGATAGATTAACCAAATTTACTCATTTTTTCACCATTGCCACAGATTACAATGTTTCACAGGTTGCAAATTTGTTCTTTAGAGAGATCTTCGGGTTGCATGGTTTACCTAAAACCATAGTGAGTGACAGGGACAACAAGTTCATGAGCACCTTTTGGCATGAGTTATTCAGGTTGGTAGGTACGACCTTGACCCCTAGTATTAGCTATCACCCTCAAACAAATGGCCAAATTGAGATAGTCAACAAGTGGGTTGAAGGATACCTTCGGAATTATGTTTCAGGGCAACATAAGGCATGGGTTAAGTGGCTTCATTTGGGAAAGTATTCCTATAACACCACCTATCACATGTCTATTGGTATGATGATATTTATTAATTACTTATCTCCACTTCTACCTCTGACACCTTGGCTCTCTTTTCAACAAAACCAACGCCAGGGGTTGGTTCCTTAGGTACGTTGTCGATGACCCTCACCGCTTGGCTTAAAAAAGGGTTTCATTTAAAAAAAAGAGGTTTTTATGCATACTTTTGCCGAATTTTAATTTTAAAGCTTAATTGAACATTTTTGGGATGAATTAACAATTGCTAGATATCACCAATTTCATTTAGAGTATTGGGAATAAATATTTACTTTTAGACTTTTCCATTAATACTATAATTTCAATATGTATATGACAGGCGTGAAATAAAGGTGATTGATCGTTAGATTGCAAGCACGCTCGTTAATTGAGGTGCAAACAATATGTCGTATGAGGCGGTAATTGACGGCAATATGTCATATGAGGCGGTAATTGATGGCGAGGCAAAGCAGACTATAAATGGTGGTTGTAGCATGTCCACAGACAATTTTTATTCCTTTATACATTCCGTCTTTTCCTTCCTCCTCCTCGTTCCCACTGATTCCTTTTGTGTTTTTTTTTAAACAATTTTTTTAAATGAATTAATCACTGTCATTTCTTGATTACTTTTGGGAATTTTTTTTAAATTAAGTTTGTGATGGCTGTGTAGAGGTTTGTGACCGATGGGCACCCAGAGGCATCTCCTCCAATCCAAAGGAAAGAGTCCTCCCTATCCATGAGCTTTATACCCGTAGTTGTAAGATAAATTGTGTAATTATCCCATTCAATAGCAAGAGCAGCTTGCAGTCTAAGGTCCTCACTGGAGCGCCAGTAGTGGGAGAATGAAACGAAGTCGCTCGTGACTTTTGTTTGGAAGAGGAAGTAAATGCGTGAGGAGTGTAGGTGATCTAGAAGCTGAGCCTAAAGTGTTGAGGAGGATCCCATGCCCATAATACGATCCCGACCAATGTAGATGGAATGACTAGACCCCAGATTCCAAGAGAGCGAGTGGAAAATGAGAGGGGTCGTCCTGGCCAAATTTCTCCAGGTGTAGGAGGTAGAGCTAGGGATTTGAGGAGGCGTTCTTAGCCAAGAAGCAGCTGAAATGTGTGGAAGATACTTGTCCAAGATGACTGAGTGCCAAATCCCCGAAGAAATTAAAACCCGCCAAAGAGTGTTTGTAGCAAGTGCAAGATTGAAGAAGAGAATGTTTCGAAGGCCCCATCCACCTTTCTGTTTTGGTTTTGCAAGTGTATCCCAGCTACAAAGATGGAGGCGGGGGGTGGATGTACAACTCGACCAGAGAAAAATGAAAGAGACCTTGTGAAGTTTATGGAGCACGATTACTGGGAGAGCAGCCAATGCCATCCAATAAACGTTGACCTTCCAGAATGGCTTTTAAGAGAGTAAAACGCTCACCTGGGGAGAGCCAATGATTGCACAAATTCCCATTTTTTTTCCATAGGAGCCAGTGCCAGTCAACAATCCTGTAGGAGTCTGCCTTAATAAAATATCCAAGATAATTGAAGCCTTCAGATAAATTTGTAAAGGTATGTGGGAAGAGTGATTAAAGAAGGATAAGGGACTGATCGGTGAGGTTTGAAAAATGAAAGGTAGACTTGGACCAGTTTATCTGGAGGCCAGTGTTTTGATACAAACATTTTTAGACTTTACACAATGATATATATTATATCATTTCAGATATATATTTTTAGAGTTATTAAATATATGATATATTTTATATTAATTTTAAATTTTCCTATAAAATTTATATTTTCATATTCAATAATTTATTATATATTTATATTAAATTTTATATTTTTATAATGTAATATGACCATTTCAATAATTTATTATATATTTATATTTTTAAATTTTTAAATAAAATAATTTTATTTACATATTTTCAAGATACGATTAATTTGTCAAAATTAATTTAATTAGGATTTGAATAAATGATACAATCTTATTAAATAATAACAAAATCTACACTTCTTTAATAATTTTACTTTTCCCCATAAATAACATATTAATAGAAAAATCTCACGACCATAAAAAAGATTCATTAAATATAATTTTTAATTAAACTTAATAAAAACAATTTTAACTCACACTCAAATATCAAATATATAACTCATTATTTACATAAAACATTATAATTTGAATACTATATGAATTTGGAACTTAGGTTATTAAAGAATTTGAACTTTGCATACTTTCTATAATAAGATAAACTACTTACCACTTATAAGAAAAGGAATTTTTAAATTTCCACTTATACATTAATAAAATGTATCATACAAAACAAATTGAACTTTGCAATATATTTAATTTTGAAATTTTTTTAGTAAATTATAATTTCATTATTAACATTTTATAAAAGATAAGATAGGAAGGTTTGAATAGCTTAATGAGAAATTTGTTGAAAGTAGCTTGTCAGAGTCCAGATGTTATCCTTGGTTGGAATGGTTCTTGATGTTTGTTTCGTTAAAACAAATAGACACTAGAACGAGAATGACAATATGATCTACTAGTAAAGATATACGAGACATATAATTAAAAAAATATAATGGCATGTCTATGGGTATATATTTGTATACCTTTGATTTGAATTTTTTTTGGTCATTTTTGACAAAGAAGTAGTCTTCTCTACTCATGCTATTTTTTAGTAGATTTTCCTTTGCATATAGAGCTGCCACTGTTTCATTATGTCTATCAAATATCTAAAATGACATACCAACCGTTATCTCCACATGCATATTTTTCATTTTTGACATCATTTAAAACGTAGAAAAGTGATAACACAACTTCTTACATGACATCCTCCCACCATACATCTATTCATATTTACCTTTGCTAAAAAACCTTTTAAAATATTATTTTTTCATTAAAAAACAAAATCTTCATATCTTTGAACAACATCACCACCTTAATTCACTTCGATGTTCTCTTTCCCTTGATTGAGGGTATGCTAGTTTATAATATCCACCCCTAGCTCAACTCATCAATTTGTTGACAGCTTCATTCATTGGTTAGTAGTGATTTTCAATGAAAAGAGGAATGGTAGTTTTGATAATGTTGAGGCCTGCATCCCCCCTGTGACCCGCTCCTGCGGTCATATGGGCCGCCATATATGACCAAAGTTAGTGGGCCTCAACCCTGTGTTTTTGTTTTGGAATGCCCGCATATTGTTGACTGAAGGGTTCTCGATAGACGGTTTTACAAGCGGTCAGGTGGTTAGGAGCTTTCCGGGTAATTCTGCAGAGGTGTGGATTCTCCCATATGGAAAACTATGATTATGTGGTGGATTACTCACCTGAGCCGAGTGAACTATTACCCTATATGGGGACAATTGGCAACCCCACTCACCCCCTCACGGTACAGTTGGTGGAGGATATTTCGTCGGAAGCACGAGGTAATTTATTTTCTCAGTTTTCTGGGATTTCCGGTATTTACTCTGGGAAAGATCTGGAAGCTCTTTCTTGGCTCGATGGAGTTGCTGGATCGGGAGTGGTGTCATCTCTAGTTAGTTGCGCAATCAACAGTCCTCTTCCTTGCTCAGTTTCCTGGTGCGGTTCGACTCCCCTACTTTCCGAAGGATCCTATTCCCCCATTCAGTGTGGTTTCTCCCCTTCTTCGACCACAACTAACCTCTCTTGGTCGTTCCCAGAGCCAACTTTGATTGTGTTCCCTTCAACAAATCCGAGGGAGCAAGGGGTTTTTCTTGAGGTATTTCTAGGTGAAGGTCTAGCGGGCTCGACTATAGGGCTTGCAAACTGGGCTTCGTTGGAACAAGGTCTAGCCCCATACTTATTCTACCCTTATGCGGATCAAGCTTACTTCTCAGATCAGTCGGAGGAGTTAGTGGAAGGGTTTATTGATGAAAACTTACGACCCTCAAATTCCAGTGAGTGGGTCTCAGTTTTTGGTGGGGAGCCTATAACCAACACACATTTGAATCAGGACCAAGGTTTTACGAGAGTTCTAGATTCAAGGCAAAGGAAAGAGAATAAGTGCATTGGATCTTCTAAGGAAAACCCTAATTTCATCCTTGGTGATGATCTAACTCTCTCCGCGGTGGTCAAGATGGAAGATAAAACTATAGTAGGAAAAGCATATGGCTACCAATTCAGTGAGAAGACTCTTAAGGCCTGGGTCGTGACAAATTTGGGTGCATCAAAAGACCCTCCTCCCATAATCAGTCGCATGTCCAGAGGTTGGTTCATGCTTATTTTTTCGAAACAATCATAGGCTATGACCGTTCTCCAAAAATGTTGGTCCATAAACTCTGTGTCGATCCTAATGAAGCTTTGGAACCCTACCTTCGATGTTGCAAGTGAAAGACTAGACTCCATCCCAATATGGGTTCGACTGTCGGGACTTCCCCCACACCTTTGGAATGAAAAATGCTTCCAAGCAATTGGGAATTTCATGGGAGAGTTTCTAGCTATCGATATGGGATTCTTAGAATCCGGGGAGATGTCAGTGGCAAGGATTTCGGTTGTACTAAACATTAGAGAAGGGATTAGGGAATTCCTTAACTTGACCAATTTGGGAAGGACCAGGGCACAAATCCTAGATTATTAAGGGGTGCCCTTTCGTTGTAGGAGGTGCCATGAGTATGGGCATATTGTTAAGGATTGAAAGTGCTCCATGAGGGGGCACATGAACAATCAGTCTACTTCGGAGATCAGATCTGATCAGGGGCTCCTGGAGAATTTGGGTGTCAGCTCTCCCTCTTCGGGGTCGACTTTGGTGGGTACTACGCCTTGTGCCCTAGTTGTGTCTCAGATCTTAGAGGCTGATGAGTCGACAATACAAGAGGGCGATGCAACAGATTTAGTCCTAGTCATGAGAGATGCAGGGAGTTCAGAAGTATGCCCGGAGGTAGTTCCACAGTTTTTGATCGACAACCTATTGGGTATGCACCTTACTATTGCCCAACCAGTAAATGTTTTTTTTTAAGCATTTAATTTATCTTTGGTGGATTGTTGTCACTCCCTTCATAATCTACCCTTCCCAAACACTTCGGCTCTAATTCCTCTTCCCAAGATCCCACAATTTTCCTTTCCATCCTTGGCCAACTCTTCTCTCTGTCTGGGATCCCCAATTTCTCAGTCATTCGTGGATTCTTATTTTGAGGGGTCTGAGGACTCAAACATTCGTTTCCAACTCTGTTACATAAAAATCTCCATTCCCACTACAGACTACAGAGGCTTGGGCCCAAATCCGGAGATTCTGAAAACAAAAAAGGGACGAGGTAGAAACTCACACCTCTCCAAGGCACAATCATGGGTATTACAGGCATGTCATGACTCGCCATTACTAGGGCATCAAGGGTTTTTCAAAACATACAAACAGATAAGGGAAAGGTTCGCATGGAAGGGCATGAAGGAGGATGTAATGTGTCATATCAAGGAATTCTCCACTTTTCAGGAGAACAAGGATGAACACACTCAGCCAACAAGTTTATTGCAACCACTCCCCATTCCATATCACAAATAGGAAAGTATATCAATGGATTTCATCACAGGATTGCCCAAGGTCTAGGGCAAAGATTGCATTTTTGTGGTTGTGGATAGATTAACCAAATTTACTCTTTTTTTCGCCATTGCCACAGATTACAATGCTTCACAGGTTGCATATTTTTTCTTTAGAGAGATCTTCAGGTTGCATGGTTTACCCAAAACCATAGTGAGTGACAGGGACAACAATTTCATGAGCACCTTTTGGCAGGAGTTATCTAGGTTGGTAGGTAGGACCTTGACCCCTAGTACTAGCTATCACCCTCAAACAAATGGCCAAACCAAGATAGTCAACAAGTGGGTTGAAGGATACCTTCAAAATTATTTTTTAGGGCAACATAAGGCATGGGTTGAGTGGCTTCATTTGGGAGAGTATTGCTATAACACCACCTATCACATGTCTATTGGTATGTCACCTTTCAGGGCCTTATACAACTATGATCCACTCACCTTTGTGGAGATTGTCTTCGTGGACAGTAGAGCTCCTATGGTACATGATTGGATTCAATAGAGTCAAGATATACTCAGAGAGCTCAAAGACCACTTGCAAAGGGAAAAAAATCAACAAAAGGTACAAGCAGATAAGCACAGAGTGGAGCGCACATTTGAGGTTGGTGACTTGGCATACTTAAGGCTCCATCCCTACAAACAATCCTCTATTAAGAGGAGTGGTGCAGAAAAGCTCAAACCTCGCTTCTTTGGACCATACAAGGTAAAAACAAAGGTAGGGGTCGTGGCATATGAGCTTGATCTATCCCCAGGAAGCAAGATACACAATTTCTTTCATGTATCCTTCTTAAAAAGAGCCATAGGGAAACACATCATTCCTATTGAGGAACTACCTCCCTTGGATGAGGAGGGGCAGCTGATACTGATACTGAAGGAAGTGATAGAAGTAAGGGAGAAGAGGCTAAGGAAGAGGAGCATCATGGAATACTTGATCAAATGGAAGAACTTACCTATAGAAGATGATACTTGGGAAAGTGAACAGGTTCTTCGGGATGCAAGGTCAGAATTGTTTGTGGGCAAGCAATTTCCAGTAGGGGAGACTGTAATGTACCCCACCTCTTGATAAAGAGGTTGTGAGAGACTTAGTAATCTATTTTTCCTCGCTATACTATATTCTCATGAATCATGGGGACCAAGAAACCCAAAGTACTTAACTAAGCACAATGTTATAATTGTAAGTTGAGTTTGGGGAGAAAGGGTAAAGTGAATGAAGGAAAAGACCACGTGAGGAAAAGAAAGGAGTTAACCCCATGAGGTGGTCAACTAACTCAACAAAGAATTAGATCATGGGTATAAAAGGAAAAGGAGGGTGCATCTTATCATCATTTTGGATTATTATTACTTTTGCATCTTGGGATCTTGAGCACAAAGACTTTTTGAGGGTTTTAGGATAACAAACCCTAGAGATCAGCTCGGCGATGAAAGATCCCACCTATCCTGATCCAAGCTTGGTCACGGAGGTGCAATACTCCTCCCTCACCATTCTACAATAGCTATAAGTCCTTCAGTTAGTGAAGGAAGAGATATTGCGTAGCTTCAATGGGTTTTCAATAGGAGGGCCACCAGTTGAAGAGGAACTATTCGATTTGGAAAGAGGAGAAGGTTTTGGGTTCTAAAACCTATTGAGATTTCATTGTATGACCTAAGACGCCCTTTCTAGCCGATTGTGTTGAAGGATTCTCTACTATTTGTTTTATTTGGAGCTTGGCACGAGTTGGAGAGGAGAAGGGAACACTGCAGAAAGATGGTCCACCCATTTGAGGGATCATATCTTCCTCAATCAGCTTGAAACTTTCCAGGGGGTTTGTCTTGCCCCGATATATTATTCTAGCAATTTTGGTGGCATTTGGAGGTCTTTAGGAGGGAGGCTGAAATATTGGATAGCTACAGCCAACCAGGAGGGCACAACTCAGCTAGCTCTTGAAGGGAAATAAACTAATATTGTCCCTTTCTCCAGTTTATTGTGGTGCCTTTAGAGGCTATTCTCTTCAATTTTGAAGCTTGTTGGAGCATTCACTATTCTAGCTTGATTATTCTTCTTGTATTATTCTAGATCGACATATCTATTGTATCAAGATCACTCTACTATCTAAATAAAGGCCAGATCTGAAGTTGTTGGCTCTATATTGGTCTTCATTGCTTGTATATTGTCATTTTATTGTGTTATATTCTCAGATCTACATCTCCATTCTATAATCCCTAAGGAATAAACCTAAATGCGCAACTTGATGAGACAAACCTGCATAACACATTGAAAACAATAACAAACAGTTAAACAATCCTTGGTTCCGGGCAAAAAATCATCTTGGGAACATTACACACAAGTGGAAATCAGAGTAAAAATCCCGAAGATATGGAAGAAAAGGAGATGCAATAGCCAATGGATAGCAGCAACAACAACAAAATGCAACAACATAACAACAAATTGCAGAGCATGTACCAACACAAGGATAAGTTGGACATTGAAATTGAAGAAATGAGGATGTTGATGGTGAAAATGCCTCAGAGAAGACATGCAAAGGCAAAGAAGATTTACATCAGTGAAACAAATAGAGAATTGCAAATAGTAACAAGGCAAGCAAGTTGCAGCATAAAGTTTGGGACCATGGAGGACACCAGAAGAATGAAGCAGTTGAAGACTCATGATCAGGAGATCATGAACATTTTGTTCCTAGGGAGTCTGATGCAGGAGAATCATGAACATTTTGTTCCTAGGGAGTCTGATGCAAGAGAATCATGCTTCCAAATTTTTGTACATCTGATGAGGCCTAGAGGGTCTTTGATTTCCTAGGTAGTTGGTTTCCTAAGGATTGATTTATTGTATTTTCTGATGCTTTAATGAATTCTAGAGGAGAGACATAGGATAGAGTTTGAGAGTGAGGATTGGATTGTAAATGTTCTCGAATGTATGAGAACATGAGAGGAGTTGATAGATCTTAGGACAGTTAGATCTCATAGATATTTGTGAATCCTAAAGATAGGATTTGAGTGAGAGGTGTGTGGATCTAAGAGGATCCTTAGGGATTGATTGTTGAGAGGATTGTGGATTTGAACCATAATTGGTTTCAGAATCCTTGTGTATAATATCGCAAGCCTTAGAGGAATTCGAGAGTGGCCGATTGACTGGAAATTAGGTCAGGAAGAGAGCGTGGCCAAACAAATGTGAATTAGGCCAGAGAAACAGAAGAAATACCTATTGATTGTGATCTAGGCCAGAGAAGGCATTGAATAGCCTTATGTAAATCCTATGTACAATGTAGTATGATTAAGAAAAATAATATTTTGTTTCGAGTATCATTGAGGAAGTTTCTATTCATTACGTGTGTTGAGAATATCTATGCATATCTTATGCCTATCTTCTCTCTTCCATGTGCCTATGTAGCCCCTCAATGGATCGATAGATTATCTCTCGCAATTATCCCAAGGAACCCATGTCAAGCATAATTAAATCAATTCAAGACCAAGAAAAACAAACATTACATTATATAATCCACAGTGACACGAGAGAATTGAGCTATGAAAAATGACATTATGATTTCACAAAGTTTCAACAACAAAAAATGAGAGTAGCTAGCCTTATATAGATTTTCCTTGTAACAACTAGTTTCCTTACTCTCATTTAAAAATATTATTTGACTTGTCATCCACATGTTAGAAACTAGGTCACTTCTTTTCAAAAATGGTTTTTTTACATAAAAATTAGTCACAAACAAGGTCAAATTGACCAGATTTGCAACGTATAGTTTGAGGAGGCCCAACCTTCACTTGAGGAAGCATGCAATTTTCTAGAAGGAAGTTTGACTTAGCTTGAGGAGGTTTGCATTGCTTTGAAAGATGCGCCACCATCCAGATTTGGTCTCACAAATTTGACCAACGACTCATAAATATTCAATGGCTCACTTAGAGTGTCAACGACTTTGTTTACAAGGTTCCCGACTTCCACAATAATTTATTTTTAATGACACAATTTTACTGAATAATAACAAAACCTACACTTCTTTAATTATTTTACTTTTTCCCATAAATAACATATTAATAGAAAATCTTACAACCATTAAAAAATTCATTAAATATCATTTTTAATTAAACTTAATAAAAACAATTTTAAGTCACACTCAAATACCAAAAATATAACTCATTATTTACATAAAACATTATAATTTGAATACTATATGAATTTGGAACTTAGGTTATTAAAGAATTTGAACTTTGCATAGTTTCTATAATTACCACTTATACAGAAAATGAATTTTTAAATTTCCACTTATACATTAATAAAATGTATGATACAAAACAAATTGAAATTTGCAATATATTCAATTTTGAATTTTTTTAGTAAATTATAATTTCATTATTAACATTTTATAAAAGACAAGATAGGAAGGTTTGAATAGCTTAATGAGAAATTTGTTGAAAGCAACTCACCAGAGTCCGGATGTTATCCTTGGTTGGAATGGTTCTCAATGTTTGTTCTGATAAAACAAATAGACACCAAAACGAGAATGACAATATGATCTACTAGTAAAGATATACGAGACATATAATTAAAAAAATATAATGGCACATCTATGGGTATATATTTGTATACCTTTGATTTGAATTTTTTTTGGTCAATTTTGACAAAGAAGCAGTCTTCTCTACTCATGCTATTTTTTAGTATATTTTCCTTTGCATATAGAGATGCCACTATTTCATTATGTCTATCAAAGATCTAAAATGGCATACCAACCGTTATCTCCACATGTATATTTCATTTTTGACACCATTTAAAACGTAGAAAAGTGATAACACGACTTATTACATGACATCCTCCCACCATACATCTATTAATATTTACCTTTGCTAAAAAACCTTTTAAAATATTCATTTTCCATTCAGAAACAAAATATTTGTATCTTTGAACAACATCACCACCTTAATTCACTTCGACGTTCTCTTTCCCCTGGTTGAGGGTATGCTAGTTTATAATATCCACCCCTAGCTCGACTCATCAATTTGTTGACAACTTTATTCATTGGTTAGTATTGATTTTCAATGAAAAGAGGAATGGTGATTTTGAGAATGTTGAGGCCCGCACCGCCTCCGCGGCCCACTCTTGCAGTCATATGGGCCGCCAAATATGACCAAAGTTAGTGGGCCTCAGCCCTGTGGTTTTTTGTTTTGGAACGCCCACGTATTGATGGCTGAAGGGTTCTCGATAGACAGTTTTACAAGCGATCAGGTGGGTAGGAGCTTTCCAAGTAATTCTACAGAGGTGTGGATTCTCCCATATGGAAAACTACGATGATGTGGTGGATTACTCGCTCGAGCTGGGTGAACTGTTACCTTAGATGGGGACAATTGGCAACCCCACTCACCACCTCACGGTCCAGCTGGTGGAGGAGATTCTATTGGAAGCGCGAGGTGATTTCTTTTATCATTTTTATGGGGTTTTCGATCTTTACTCTGGGCAAGATCTAAAAGCTCTTTCTTGGCTTGGTAAAGTTGTTAGATTGGGAGTGGTGTCGTCTCTGGGTAGTTTCGCAATCAATAGTCCTCTTCCTTTCTCAGTTTCCTGGTGCGATTCGACTCCCCTACTTTCCGAAGGATCCTATTCCCCCATTCAGTGTGGTTTATCCCCTTCTTTGACCACGACTAACCTCTCTTGGTCGTTCCTGGATCCAACTGTGACTGTGTTCCCTTCAACAAATTCGAGGGGCAAGGGTTTTTTCTTGATGTATTTCCAGGTGAAGGTATAGCAGACTCGACTATAGGGCTTGCAAACTGGGATTCGTTGGAACAAGGTCCAACCCCAGACTTATTTTACCCTTATGTTGATCAAGCTTACTTCTCGGATCAGTCGGAGGAGTTAGTGGAAGAGTTTATTACCGCAAACTTACGGCCCTCAAATTCTAGCAAGTGGGTCTCATATTTTGGTGGGGAGCCTGGAACCAACACACATTTGAATCATGACCAAGGTTTTACAAGAGTTCCAGAGTCAAGGCAAAGGAAATAGAATAAGTGTGTTGGATCTTCCAAGGAAAACCCTAATTTCATCCTTGGTGATGATCTAACTCTCTCTGTGATGGCCGAGATGGAAGACAAAACTATATAAGAGAAATCATATGGCCACCGATTCAGTGAGAAGACTCTTAAGGCCTGGGCCATGACAAATTGGGGTGTGTCATACAACCCTCCTCCCAGAATCAGTCGCATGTCTAGAGGTTAGTTCATGCTTATTTTTTTGGAACAATCACAAGCTACGACCATTCTCCAAAAATGTTGGTCCATAAACTCTTCGCAGATCCTAATGAAGCTTTGGAACCCTACCTTTGATGTTGCAAGTGAAAGGCTAGACTCCATCCCAATATGGGTTCGACTGCCAGGCCTTCCCCCACACCTTTGGAATGAAAAATGCTTCCAAGCAATTGGAAATTTCCTGGGAGATTTTCTAGCTGTCAATATATGATTCTTAGAATCCAGGGAGATGTCAGTGGCAAGGATTCTAGTTCTACTAAACATCAGAGAAGGTCTTAGGGAATTCCTTAACTTGACTGATTTGGGAAGGAATAGGGTACAAATCCTAGATTATGAAGGGGTGACCTTTCGTTGTAGGAGGTGCCATGAGTATGGGCATATTTTTAAGGATTTCACATCCTCCATGAGGGGGGACAGGAACAATCGCTCTACTTCAGAGATCAGATCTGATCGGGGGTGCCTAGAGAATTTGGGTTCCATCTCTCCCTCTTTGGGGTCGGCTTCGGTGGACACTCCGACTTGTGCCCCAGTTGTGTCTCAGATCTTGGAGGCTGATGAGTTGACAGTACAGAAGGGCGATGAAACATGTTTAGTCCTAGTCGTGAGAGATGTGGCAAGTTCATAAGTATGCCCGGAGGTAGTTCCACAATTTTTTATTGATAACCTATTGGGTATTCACCTTACTATCTCCCAACCAGTAAATGGTTCTTTTAAAGAATTTAATTTATATTTGGTGGATTGTTTTCACTCTCTTCAGAATATATTCTTTCCAAACACTTTGGCTCTAATTCCTCTTCCCAAGCCCCTGCAATCGTCCTTTCCATCCTTGGCCAACTCTTCTCTCTGTCTGGACTCTCCATTCAGATCCCCAATTTCTCAGTCATCTGTGGATTCTTCTTCTGAGGGGTCCGAGGACTCAACCATTCATTTCCAACTCCGTAACAGAACAACATCCATTCCCACTACATACTACAGAGGCTTGGGCCCAAATCCGGAGATTCTGAAAACAAAAAAGGGATGAGGTAGAAACTCACACCTCTCCAAGGCATAATCCCGAGCACTGGTCAACATTGCTTCAGGGTGACAAAAGTCAATTGTAGGGGCACTTAGAGTAGCAAAATACCCAATAGGGGTTCCCCCATGAAACTTCTCACTTTTAATTGCAGGGTTTTGGCAAGTCCCCCAAAAAATTCTGCACTAAAGTGGTTGGTAATTATACACCAGCTTGATGTAGTTCTTTTTCAAGAAACTCTAGCAAATGAAGCCATGGTTACTGTAAAATATACAAGGGTTTCGTAATGAACAACTTCACTTTGAATTCATAATAAGATATATATAATAATAATTGATTGTAAAATAATGATAATATTACAAGGATTGGGCATGCCTATATATATATGTATGCCCTTTATGGTTTTATGAAGAGTCATAACTTTTAGTCATGAACTTTGATTACATTAATGTTTAATTTTACTTTTATTTATTATTTTAATGTCTTTATATTATATTATTTATTTATTGTGACATTTCCCTTCCCTTAAATTTTGTTTTGTCCTCAAAGCAATGATAAGGAAGTATGTAATTGGAGAAAGTGCTATGACTTCCATGCATCGTCTTCTTCCGGTAGATTTTTCCATTTAATCAGATATTCCTTGATTACTCGAGAACGTAGTTTCTTTTCCCGAGTGGCAAAAATGGCTTCGGTCTCTAAAATGATTCTTCCTTCCTCATCCAACATAGGAAGTATAGTTTGTGCCTTTTGTTGTTTCCCCAAGACTCTCTTTAGACATGATACATGAAAGACGTTGTGGATATGACTTTTATCTGGTAAATCCAACTAGTAAGCTACGTGACTGATTTTTCTATTTATTTGATATGGTCCATAAAATTTTGGAGCCAATTTATTCTTCCCATGTTGTTTAAGGGATAACTTTTTGTAAGGTTGAAGTCTCACAAATACCCAGTCTCCTACTTCGAACTCTCTTTCTGTTCGGTTTTGGTAAGCTTGTTGCTTCATTCTGTTCCTTGCAATTGTTAAGTTTTCTTTGAGTAACTGAAGGATTTTCTGAATTTCGTCTAAATGTTATTTTACTGATGCAACTTTTATGTGGTTGGTGGCCAAATCCTTCCATGATGGAGGTTCGTAGCCATAAAGATCTTGGAAAGGTGTCATTTTAGTTGATGTGTGATAAGTGGAATTATACCAGCGCTCAGCAAGGTGCAACCATTGAAACCATTTATTTTGTTTGTCGGAGATAAAACAATGAAGATAGGTTTCTAAACATTTATTGACGGCTTATGTTTGACCATTTATTTGAGGGTGGTAAGATGAGCTCATATTGAGACAAGTTCCTATCTGTTTGCAAAATTCTCTCCAAAAATTCCCTTTAAATTTGGCATCTTTATCGCTAACAATAACCTTAGGGAACCCATGTAGTTTGTAAATATTTTTAGAGAATATTTCAGCCGTTTGTTTTGCTAAATCTACTTTCCTTACTCCAATATAGTGTGCATACTTAATTAGTCTGTCTACTACTACTAATATTTTATCTTTTCCATTGGATATGGGTAGTCCTTCAATGAAATCCATTGAAATTTCTTTCCATTTTTGGTTGGGAATGTGTAACGGGTGGAGTAACCTGGGGGTCGACACATTTTCATTCTTGTTCCTTTGATAGAGATCACATTCTACTACATATTTTCGAATATCTGCGCTCATCCCTTTCCAAAAAAATGATCTTCATGCATTATAATATGTTTTGAAAAATCCTACATGACCTGCAATTGGGAAATCATGAGATTCTTGAAGAACCTTGGCTTTAAATCTTGAGTTGGTATTTAAGTAGATTCTCCCTTTATACCATAAGATGTCATTTTTCCATTCGAACTTAGGATATTGATTTAAATTATTGATTATAGAGAAAGTATCCGGGTTTTTGCCATACTCAGTTCAGATTTCATCCAACCATTCTGGATGGCTATTGATATTGCAAAAACTTGTGTTTCTTCATCTTTTCGTGATAGGGAATCAACCGCGATGTTGTCTTCTCCTCTTTTATGTAGAATTTCCATATCAAACGTGGAAATTTTCTCTATCCACTTTTGTTGTTAAGTTGGCAATGTTTTTTTGTTGTAACAAGTACTGGAGATTGTTATGATCTGTGTGTATCAAGAACTTACTTCCCAATATATATTAGCACCATTTCATTAAAGCATGCATGATGGCAAGAATTTCCTTGTTGTAAGTAGATTGTAAGCATTGTGTTTGATTTAATTTCCTGCTCTCAAAAGCTATTGGGTGCCCATGTTGCATCAATATTGCTCCAATTCCAAAACCTGATGTGTCACACTCGATGATGAAAGGTTTGGAGAAGTCAAGTGTTGCTAATATTAGGGTTGTGGACAAAATGTTTTTTAATTTTTCAAAACATTTTTGTGCTTCCAAATTCCATTGGAAAGAGTTTTTCTTAAGGAGATTTGTTAGAGGGGCGGTTAAATGAGCATAATTCTTGACGAATCTTCGATAGTATCCTACCAATCCTAGAAATCCTTTTAACTTGGATATGTTTTTGGGTTTAGGCCATTCTGTGATTGCCCTGATTTTATCGGGGTCTACCTTAACTCCTTTTTTGGATATGATGTGATCAAGGTACTCTAATTCCTCCTTGCCAAATGTATGTTTTGACATTTTGGCATAGAATTGATTTTCCTCGGGAAGATATAAAACTTGTCCCAAATGTTTCATATGCTCCTCCCATGTTTTACTGTACACTAATATATCATCGAAGAAAACTAAGACATGTTTCCATAAGTATGGGTGAAATAATTCATTCATTGTCGCTTGGAAAGTCGGGGGGTCATTAGTTATCCCAAAAGGCATCACCTTGAATTCGTAGTGTCCTTCGTGTGTCTGGAAGGCAGTCTTGGCTACATCTTCAAGTTTGACTCTAATCTAATAGTACCCAAATATTAAATCAAGTTTTGAAAAATATCTTGCTCCATGAAGTTCATCCAACATTTCATCAATAAACGGGATGGGAAATTTATTTTTAATTGTTATTTTGTTTATCCCTCGACAATCTATGCATAATCTGAAAGATCCATCTTTCTTTCGAACTAACACTACTGGAGTTGCATATGGACTTCTGATTTTCATGATGACACCACATTTTAATAGGTCTTGAACTAATATTTCTATCTATGTTTTGTGGTGATGAGGGTATTTGTATGGTCTAACCTTGATTGGGCTTGATCCTGGTTTAACTTCAATTATATGTTCAACTCATATTTGAGGTGGTAACTCCATGGGAAGGTCTTGAAATACCTTCTTATGTTTTTGAATTAGATCTTGGACATCTGATGTTCTGGAGTCATCATGTTCTGATTCTTGTATTTCTATGTTGTGGCATTGGATGAAGTATGCAGTTGCTCCTTTTCGAATCATTTTTTTCATTTGTTGTGACGACACAACCTATGTTTGTGGAGGTTGAAAACCATCTAATTTATAACTTTTCCCTTGCCACTTGAATTGGATGAAATTTTCCTGGTGATTGACTGAGTATGTGCCCAAGGTTTGTAACCATTGGATTCCTAAAACCACATCTACTCCTCCCAAAGGGACGGTGTAGAGTTCTGATTCCAAATTGAAATCTTGGATTTGGAGTTTCACCTTATGGTATTTCCCAACATTTCCAATTTTTTTGTTGTCTGCAACCATTACTTTCATGTTTGGGACTGGATATACAAATAATTTGAGTTTCCTTGCAATCTTGATATCGAGGAAATTGTGGGTACTTCCAGTGTCGATTAGTACTGTCACATTATCATTTTTGATATGTCCTTTTAATTTAAGAGTTTGTGGTTAGGTAATGCCTATGATGGATGCGAGCGATATTCTTGGTGTGTTGTCTTCTATGAGCTCTGAAGTGTCATTTTGGAAATTTGTCATTTTTTCATTTATTGATTTTGCTGAGTCTGATTCGTCATCTTTTTATGTTTCACAAGTGTACAAGTTTTTTGAGTTATCTTCAATCTGGCACCTATGTCTTGGGTCCCATTTCTCTCCACATCATTTACATTTTCCTTCTTTTATCCTTTGGTACTCTAAACTTCTTCTTCTATCTTCATGTAGATTGGGTGGTATGTATTTGCCATTTCCTATGGTATGAGGTACACTCCTTAAGAAAACCTTGTTGAATCTTGATTGGCCTTCTAGTTTTTCTTCTGTGGATTTTTCCTTGCATATTGTTATTTCTACCGTAGTAACCTCATGTATTCTTAACTCGTCTTGGATATGTCGTTTGAGACCACCTATGTAAGACCGGAGTAATTGATCATTAGATAGTCCAAATACTCGGGTGGCGAGAGCTTCCCATTG
>JASDQU010100435.1:348676-363755 GCA_032191745.1 Picea mariana | reverse complement strand
CCAAGAGGAACACTAGGAGAGATAATTATCCCATAACCAACAACATACCAGCACACCAATAAAGTTCATGATTTGTAATCTAAATAACTCTAAAAGCATACTTATGAGAAGCAAGGTTTGAATTGTTCCAGTGGAGTAGAGATTTTTCAAGTGGTCTTCTTCTTCACTTCTTCATCTTTGGATTATTAATGTGTAACACACCTCAAAGTATCAAACTCGCTATTAATGTAAAACCATACCTAGTAGAGAAATCACTAGTGGACAAAGTGGAGAGAACTCAAAGTCTCAAAGCTATTAATGTAAAACCATACCTGGTATAGAACTCGATAGAGGACGAAGTGCATAATAGTAATTTTTAAGCTAAGATGAGGTGCTTCATAAAATCGTGGCGAGCATGTAATTTACTCATTAATTGACAACTATGTCCTCCTTTGTATTGCGTGCAACTTTGGGATGTTATAGTTTTATACATGGTAGTTGTTTATGACATGCATAAAGTAAATAGATAGAAAATAAGAAAAAATATTATTTATACAAACGCATGTTGCCTTTTTATAACCAATTTTTCTTCCTCACAACTGCGTGTCTTTTCACTCAACCACATGGGAAGATTCAGTGGATGCATGGGCATCACAAATATATTAGCTTCCTATTCTGCATGGCTTAGGCCACGACCATGGTGGCTTGGGAGCTACAGTGGAACAAAAGACACCAGTTAGATGGTGAAATCCCTAGAATCGTGGTATCCATATAGTTTTGGGGTCGCCTGCTCATATATTTTCTCATGACAGGGAGATCATGTTCCGTTCACTATAATCCATTGATATCATTGTGTTCTAGAATATTTAATATGCCCCAGATGATGGTTATGGAGTAAGATGCCTAGGTCGCTGCTATTCACCTTACAGGACCACAAATTTCAACAAGTGCTCTTCTCTGTATCCATCAATGCCATCGTTGTCACTTCCATGCTATTTTGCACATCCACACAGATGCACAGGTCCTTATCCCCATCTTTAGTGGTCAAGTGTAATAGTTCCATGACGTTTCTTGATGCTACTTGGACGCCTATGCTAATGAGTTTCATTCCAGGATATGTTGATGCTAGTAATTTTTATTCTCTTTTCAACTGAGTTTCTTTTTGTCTTAGAGGAGTGGGTGCGTTGTACCTAGATAAACATGATAATGTATGCAATCAAAATAATGAAGGGGAATTCATGTTCAGGACTTCTATTGTTAAGCAGGAATTATGAATTAGAATATCAGTTGGACTTTGTTCAGCCTATAATAATTTGTCTACAATGGTGAGCTAGTCAAAGCACTTTAGGGTTGCAGTAATCTAGGTCTTTGATCGAAAATCCAATTAGTCAGTTGTGTTTTTGGTCGTATATCCATATGCTAAGTGTAGATGGGATCATTTTGAATTTGTGTTCAAGAGGCAAGCTAAAATACATCGGTGCTATGTGAAAAACTCCCTCTCACAACATATATATGGAAGCAATTATAGAGAAATCTCATGATGTTGGCAGTTACTTCGACCATCTTTGTTCCATTCAGAGGTGCGTGTTGCTTTAGTTATTGCTAAAGATGAGATGCAATGCAACATGATATTTCACAGGGAATTTTTGAATATAGGAAGCTACCTCAGATGTTTCTAGAGGCATGTAATTTATATTCATTTACAAACTACGAACTTCAATATTACAACATCAATAAATTCAACAATAAATTTATTGGTATTTTTCTTCTTTATTATTGTTAAGCCCAAACGATTCTAGCTATTTAAAAATCCAATAGATTCAAGATACTCAATATTTTTTGAAACAATCCGATTTCATTTTTCATTTTCTATTGAAAATATGATATGTCTTGTGGAGAGTTATAATTAAAGCAAAGTATGTGTAGAGTTCGAATATTCACAACCACGAATTAAATGATGTAGCACTTACCCGTGTTCATTGGATTTTGTGCAGTATGTGGAAAAACTTCCGAACTGCTCGATTCATGCCTTGCCCATAATTAAATTATACTAGAACATAGATATTTTGCAGGTGCACTCTCCTTTAGCCATGGCTTCCAAATGGAATTTTAGTACAAATTGGTTTTTGTCTTTTTAGAGCACTTCTGCAGATGTTTAAGCCAGAATGTAGCAATTTCAGGATAGAATATTTTGGGCAGAGATGCACTTGGTTCAGGAATGATTCATGTGAGGGTGCCAGATGGTGAGGAGCAGAGGCTTGTAGGAAGTGAGAAGCAGAGGTTTCCAAGTAGTGAGGACCATATGTGAGAATGGCTGAGAGCATCGACTATAGTGCTCGCAGAGGGGATGGTGCAGAGAATTGACTGCATTGTTCGCAATGAGCCTCCAAACTAGAAAATAGGAAATTTTTCTTTTTATAAACTCTAAAAAATACACAAATAATGTTTCCCTCCACTAGGACTATTTAGTCCCACCAATATGCTCTCGGCGAATGAGAAAATGAGAATATAAATTTTTGAAATTAATAAAATGCATTTTTAATTTTAAGAAAAAGGGAATTAATGAAAGTAATCGGAAAACATTGGGAAAATGTGTAAAAAAGACACAAAACATACCAAATAATATACTAAAATGCACCAACTAATAAGGAGTCAACTATAGTTGACTTCTACATGAAAACTATAGTCCCTCGCCGAAGGCAAGGACTAATAAGGAGGGATGGGGCCCTTTTGATAATAATAAAAGAATGCCCCCATTCTGCTCTTTTCACCTTGGTTAAAGTAATAAGGGGGTGGCCTTTTTATAATTAAAATAATTTCCCCCTTAAATCACTTTAGAAAATAGCCTTTAAAATGTCCCTTTAGTTACCCCCTTATCTTAATTTTGCCAGAATCACATAAAAACCTTTGGATTGAAAAATTTTGAGACATGGGTTTTGTCTGAAATGAATTTTGCTTCATCTTTTCCACTTAAATTATCCTTGCATGCTGATGAAGGACCTTCTTTTGCCACATTTCCTTCATAAATGTACCTACGAGACCCTTTGCCAATTGATTTTTGCTTACAACCCGACCATTTTTTCAAATTTTCGACGTGGCATGTCAAGAATGCATGAAGACAATATGTTTGAGCCCCTATTGTATATTCAGCCTTGGGATCCTGTGCATCAGGATTCATGAACTACCTTGGAAAATGTGAAATGGAAATAACTTTGTGATACTGCCATGTTGTGAACTATGAATGATAAATGCACCATGGCTAATGGATGCCTACAAACTCAATAGAAAAATAAATATGTGGGAAGACATAGGTGTGCATGACATGGAATGGACTAGGCCCCATAAACTGCAAATCACCCCTACATAAAACCTATGGCTCCACATAGTCATGTGTCCCAGTAGATCTGAGCCACGGCGTCCAATCTTATCTAGGACGAGAGATAGTGAGAGGGGGACATAAAGGGACTGATCATGACCGGACTAAGTCTGGAAGTCCACTAAAAAATCATCCACTATGGTTTACATGGCTTTAAATTGCATCCTTGGGCTTAAAATGGTGTATCCAAGTAAAAATATATGCTACCTCTTGGAGAGGTAGCAAGGCTCTCATACACTCAAACATAAATTTAGAGGTTATCCCCAATGATAATAAAATTCAGGAAAATGGGCTGAAGTAATACCCATAATTAATTCTCCCCCTTTGACCCCTCTTAGACATTCTCTAGGCATCCCCCTTCTCTTTTGAAAAACTCATCCCCCATCTCTTTCCATATTCCCAGCAGTTGGCATCACATTATTTTTATTAAAATCAAAAAATACATTTTTCATATTATTGCTTGGCCATATCCATATTCATATCTACATTATGCATTAATTAAACTGGGGATTATAGTGGGGATGATACATTCCCCCTACCCTACAATTTTTCATTGTCCTTGATGCACAACACCATACTGAAATACATATACAATTACATCATGATATTTATAAAATAAAACAAAATTCTGCAATTTTTACCCTCCAACAACAATCCCAACCATAATCTCTTGTTCTTCTCAACCCGGAGACCCAAGGAATGTTCCCCCTTCACTAGCTTCAGTCCATCGAGTTGCACCATTCGTTTATCAGGGCTATTAGCACAAGTGACCAAGAATTTATGAGATGTGGTTCCAGAAACTAGTTGCCCAAAAATTGAGTCTTGCATTTTCAATTTATATTTTCTTCAAAATTGGCAAAAAATTGTGGGTATTCCTCCGGCATAGTTTCTTCATGCTCCCAAGTTACATCTTCAGGACCGTAGCAGGTCCATTTAACCTTTATGAGCCCTATGGATTTGTTTTTGAGCACTTTGACTTTCCGGTCCAGGATGCATATTGTTCTTCACCTGGAAAACCCCTTCATTTTCCACCTAGATCACAGTCCAATCAATTATGTGGTTAGGGTCAGGCACACATTTCTTTAATAATGATACATGAAAAAAATTATGCACTCTCATGGATGCAGACAATGCTAGCATGTATGCAATTGGCCCTATCTTCTCTAATATTTTGAAAGGCCCACAATATCTTACTTTCAACTTTGGGCAATAAACCAATCCTTTCAAACTTCTTTTCATTTTCACTTTAAGAAATACATATTCATCCACTTTAAAATATATGAAAATTTTGTTATTGTTTCCATAGACTTTCTGCTTTTCCTGGGAAACCTTTAAATTATGCCTGATCTTTGCCATCTTCTCTTCCTTTTCTCTTAAAAAATCTAGCTCAATGATGGCTTTGTATGTTGTGTTATCCCAACTCACTGGTGTGTTACATATCCTGCCATACAAAGCATCAAAAGGACTCATTTTTAATGATGCTTGATACCCATTATTATAGGCAAACTCCACTAAGTGAATATAGTCTTCACATTTTGATGGTTGATCCATCACATACATCCTAAGCATGCATTCAATTATCCTATTAGTCCTCTCTATTTTCCCATCTGACTTTGGGTGATATGTTATACTAAGATTCAGATTTGTTCAAAATCCTTTGAACAAACCTTGCCAAAATTTGGATGTAAACTTGGAATCTTTGTCTGAAACTATTTCCTTAGGCACTCCATGTAGTCTAGTCACTTTCTTCATGTAAATCTCTGCAATGTTTGTTTTATGTTTGTTGTCTTCATAGGAATAAAATGCATTGCCTTAGTCAATTTGTAGACCACCACCATGATGGAATCGTGTTGCTTCAATATTCTAGGCATATTTTTAATCAAATCTATTGTGACCACTTCCCACTTCCATTTTGGAATGTGCAATCGTTGTAACAGCCCCGTCGGATGTCTATGCTATGTCTTTCTAGCACTCTAGACATCAGGGTATGTAATTAGCCATTTATTTTGTCATTCTCGGTCAAAAGTATTGTCTCCTTACAATTGTATGTAACACACCCAACCCCCTAAGTACCCTTTTAAGGGATGGGGTATTAAATTTTCACTTTTCCTGAACCTCTTGAAATCCTTTTAAAAATGACACCATTGTCTTATGCTCATCGAGAGCTTTCAAATGACTGTAAGTTTGCTCAAAACGGAGCTCTAGATCAAAAGTTATGACCCTTTGAAGTTTATGGGCCTTTATAAGACAAATTCCTTGGTACTACCACATGGCATCCACATCATCATGCCCATCCGATGTGGCACTGACGTATCATAACATGTCACCCTTAGTACAGACATGGCTGCAGGTGTGGCACTTTCCACCTATTCCACCAGGCCCTCAACCCTCCAAGCTCTTATCACTTGCTACATAAATTCTCCTAATGGTTGTGGTCCAATGATTACGAGACACTTATTAAGTTATGTTGGCCCTCGACCAATTTTTGAGGAAACATTGGTCAAGTTTGACCACTTTTGGAATTCGATGGGCTGGTCGAAGATGCAGCGTCGAGGTGGAGCTGAGATCGCGGGATCTCACTTATTTTGTGGACCCAGCAAGGGGTTCATTAGGGTTTTTGTATTAGGGTTTTGGGATGTCGAACCGTGGGTTTACCCATGATTAGGCCTTTTTGTAAGGGATGTAAAAGTATATATAGGAAGGAATGAAATGTAGAGGTAGCAAAGTGTGCTTAGTGCAAGCAATATAGTGATGGGCTAAGTGCAAGAGACAAGTGATGTGTATGTAGCTAAGTGAAAGCGGCTTTGAGTTGCTTCGTACAACAAATTGTATATGTAATGCTCTGTGTGAGTTGGCTCTGTTCCTTGATCTAATTTTTGGAAGGTGGATCTGGTGCTTAGTGCGCAGATCACCTATCTAGTGCGAAGCTTGGCTTTGTGGCTTAGTGCACAGGAGAAGATGAATGTAAGAGATTGAAGCAGAATAATAGAAGAAGAAGAAGTTGGTGGACGTAGCCCCACACTGGGGTGAACCACGTAAATCTTGTGTTGATGAGTTGCTTTGTGCTATGATGTTTATGCTTTGAATTTTTTTAGTGCATTGAATGTTATGAATGTTAGATATATCTATGGATGTTTAGTGCTTTATTGGTGAATGTTAGATCTAATTCAATGCTATGTTCTAGATGGTTAGAGTGCTTAATCTTTAGTATTACTGCGCCGAACTCTACCTAGGGTTGATCTGCGATGTGAATAAGGCTAATATATTAATGAATGTTGTTCCTAAGTACTCTGCAAAGTGTTGTAATCACATATATGTGTCTCAGCTTGGTTACATACACCCGAGTCATGTAACCCCCCCCTGCCTATACCTCGGGTGAGACTTTGCTTTCTTCGCAGGTGTTTCTGAAAGGGTTGGCAGTTAGGGTTTTGTTGGTGCATTGTCGAAGCGTTGAACCCTGGGTCTACCCTTGTGCCAAAAAATGGTTCAGTTGTTGGGACCTGAAACTGTGATTGCTAGGAATTGAAGTAAAAGAAAAGAGAATCTTTGTGCATAGATATGTTGTTGTAGTGCACAGCACTCTACTTAAATTGTGAAACCTTGTGCTAATAAAGATATCTGATCTGAAGAAAGGAGGTAAGATATTAAATCTTTGTGTTGATAAGAGTAAGTAAAGTGAAATTTTTTGTTTCGAAAGCATGGATCTAGGTATGTTTGATAGATTCTGTTCTAGTCTGAAAGCTAGGGTATAGTTAGAAGAAAGAGTTGATCTGAATAAAATTGATAGAACTAGAGAAAGATATGTTATTCCTATACACAGAAAGAATTTTTGGACTAATAAGTGGATGCAAGAACCTAGAAATATTTTTTTTCAGGTCTGTCATTGTGATCCTAGTGCGTAGTACAAGAAAAGTTGGGGAACTTATAAGAGAAAGAGAGGATTGACACTATGTTATAACTGCAGAAGATCGGGACATCTTGCTAAGGATTGCCCTGGTGCAGGTCCTATTTGTCTTTATTGTAAAATTGTTGGTCATAAGGTTGAGGATTGTCCAAGGATGATTGCTAAAGTTGAACAAATGAACATGAGTCAAGAGAATAAGAGAATGTTATAAAATCATAAAGAAAAAGGATCAGAGAAAGTCCAGACTACATTAGTATAGTTGAAAAAAAACAATGAATGATCACAAAGATGTTAGTTTACCAGAAATCATGAAATTAAAACAATGCATAGATACAAGAATAGGAGACTTCGACATAGACTGTACCTTGGATGAGGAAATACAAGTGAATATTATGCTAGAAATCACTTGGGAAATTTTGGGAAAGCCTATTGTGCTACCTTCATTGGGAAGAATAGGTTTATTTAAAGGAAAGATGATAACCCTGTGTGGAAGAGTTACTAGTGTACCTGTTATCATCCATGGAACATTGACAAAAGAAGAATTTGAAGTTATTAGGTTTGTTGAGAACATTGCCCCTTTCCCATTTTTGTTAGGAAAGACTTGGATTAAGAAGGATCAGATCAGAAGGAAAGCAGAGGAAGAAGCTACAGAAAATAAAAAGCAAGAACTAAGGGACTTCATAGCTAGAAAAGTAGATCAACTAATAGAAGAACGAGAGGATAAGTCAAAGCAGTAGAAGGCAAGAGAATTAGCTGTCAGAGTGCAAGAAGGTTTGAAGGACCTATCCATGAAAGAAGAAAGTATGTCGACCTAGGAATTAGTAAGGGAAGGGATATTAACTTCGAACCCTTTGAGAGTACATCAGCAGCGCAAAGTCACTACAATAGGAGAAAATAAGAATAAGAATGGGAAGAGAAATACAGAAACAGTTAGAGAGACTCAGATCACAGGAAAGAAGGCAAGGAAGCTTAGTAATAAGAAATCCAAGTTATAAATGCTACAAGAAGTTTCAGAGAAGACTTCGCAAGAAGCAGGTTTGCAGAATTTGAACCTCACTGGAACAGCAGAACCACGCAGAATGGGACTTCGCCTCGGCGAAGCTATATGACCATTGGAGGCGCCCCGACTGTTAGAACGACGCTCCGAATGGCTAGGAAAAACATTTATGGGAGAATAGACCGAGTTTGGGACGTTGGTACCACGCCATAATGGACGAATTCGCATTGATGGAAGCAATCATGCCCGTTGGAAGAATTTGTTACGACGCTCGCTTATTTAACTCATCTGACGCTGCGGCGAGACCACTTTTATCCATCTATGATTAATGTTGCTAACATAGATCTGATTGTGAGAGTTGAGCTAAGATTTTAGAACTTAGACATCACCACTCGTTTTCTTACCCCATATATCCATTCGCTTACCTCAACCTATCCTTTTAAAAGAAAGAATGTCGGATGCGTAGGATGAGTTAGAGAAGTCCGCCGAGGAGGTTGTTAGGAAGTATATGGCTGATAGAGGTATGTATGAAGGTGTTCAGGCATTTTCGACTAGTGTATTGCATGCATCCCCTTTGACTGCATGACGCTCTAGTCGTGCTAACCCCGCGACTGAGAAGCGAAGTAAGCATCGCAACGATCTAGCTAACGTGAAGCAGATCCCGTCGATCTTACTTGATTATATCCCACCTTTGGTGGGTGTGGTCAACCGTGATAGCATTCCACGAGACTTTGAGTACACATTGATCACCGCATACATCCCGAAGGGGATACACGTAGTTGGAAGCCAGTTGGGCCAGATCCCATCCTTAAAGAATAGTGATTTCAACCTCAGAGACAAAAATAACTATGTGATGCTCGCACCACATAGATACCTGATGAATATGACAGGGAAGAAGGCTTGCATAGTCTCCCATCCTTGGATAAAGGAGCTCGTGCAATCCAAGATATTGAACGTCATAAAGATCTATCATTTTGGCCAACATCAAGAGGTTAACGTTTGCGTTAAAACTCCTCTTGTCGTGCTATCATGGAGGATACATGTGGCTTGATAGACGCATTACTATGGATCCGACATTGATCCACCTAATCATAAGACTGAGCATGCAGGGACCCGACCCTCAGCAATTCTACCCAGGGAAGGCTTCGGACCGCTCCCTTCCACAGCGCATTAAGGAGGCCTACGACGAAGTTGAGAAGGGTAAGTGAGGCTACAAGGTAGCTTCTATCTAGGATGGTGCAGTACACCGAGCTTGTCAACTTATAGCTGGCAATCTCGTCAGAAAGAACCGCCCCACGCAGGTCACCGGGTTCATGGTGGACCTCGCAGGGAAATGCATGGAGGGGATGAAAATGAATTGGGTGAGCTACCTCATCAACGAGCTTAAGAAAGACTGCCACGAAGCGCAAGATCAAGGGTACGAGTTCCATTTCAACTGGTTGCTGGTGTTGATTGCATTTGTCGCTTAGAAAATGCCAGAAGGAGCTACCTTCCCGGAGATTGAACCGTCGGAGTCGTTGGTCGCAAGGTTCTCCACCTTATGGTACACCAATGACATATCCAAGCAGTGGAATTCAAAGGTAGTGTTCCACACCTACTATCAACAACTGAATGTTTCCATTGAATCATTCCCTCACATGACACCGCGAACCTTGCACCGGTACAGACCATTAGATAAGTTCCATGCATATCGACATTTTATATATATCACTGCACGCAAGGATGAGATCAAGGAGGAATTGTAGTCCTATTACAAGATGATCGATGAAGACATGGAGGAGATCACGAAGGAGTGTCCGACAGAGTTCCTCATACCGGTTGATGATGTAGAACTCTCCGACCCTGATATCATAGGAAGCCCCTTGGTCACTCGGGTCGAGAACGTTGGACAGACAATTGTGAAAAAGAAGAAGAAAAATGAGGAAGTCTAGGATGTATAGACTGATGAGGAAGACAACGCCTCGAAAGAAAGTGGACCTTCTTCACCCACGGGAGGAGGAGGAGACGAAGTAAATCAAGAAGAAGAAGAAAAATGAGGAGAAGACGAAGCTACACCACCGAAGGATCCCTCTACCGAGACAAAAGCATCAAAGAAGAGGAAGGTTTCTCCACAGAAACCCTCGGCCATAAAGAAAACCCGCTCTAGTAAGCCCCAGATGGAGGCCACACTCATGGAGGATGACATCAGCCTAGTTCGCAGAGCAATGGAGGATGCGTCTGAGGACCTCTGTCAGAGATATTGCGTGAAGCAAGAAGAGTTGTATGCAAGAGTTGAGAAGTAACTAAAGGAAATACAATGAGCCATTCAATTGAGCCACGCAGTGCCTACTGTGCCTTCATCATCAGAAACTGTAGAGTTGGGGGATGAGCCAACCCAACTTCGAAGACTGGTAGATGCAACAGAGGCTCTGCTCCAAAAAGTTTAAGAAGAAAAGGAACAGGCTGCAGAAAACCTGAAGAAAGAGAAAGAAGAGATCTTGGAGCAACTACGAGTTGCGCGGTACTGTGTGATCGCTTATGAAAACAAGAAGGATGAGTTTTGGGCGATGCTCGAGGAAGACAAGGCGAAGATATAGAGGGAAAGGGCCAACTTCTTGTAGAGCAGACTACAATCAAAGAAGTGGTGAGCAAAGCACTTCGCTCTATGCCAAGCTTGGCACGAGAGGAACATGAGGCAGTCAAAGTTCAAGTGATGAAGCTTGTTGAGGCCATTCAACAGCTTCAAGCAAGGGTAACGGAGTTGGAGATCCAAGCAGTACCAAGCACTCCACAAGAAGTGTACGGCCAAAGGGAAGAAGCCACTAAGAGTGCAGCAGGAAGGATCAAGTCCCTCGCCTCAGAATGCAAGTAGTTAAGAAACAGAAGTACGCAAAATTATGAATGCCTCATGGAAGATCCAGATCTTAGGAAGTTGGAAGCACAGCTACAGGAGGCGCAGCAGCAGGCACTGACAGTTCAAGCGTAGATGAATTCACTAACTGCAGTCGAAATAATGAAGAGATCACAAGAAAAATGTGCGACCCAACAATAGATTATTTCCATCTAGGGAAGAGTCATGGAGGTCACACATAGGCTACAATCGATGCAGTACGAAGCCTTCGCGGTGTTTGAAAGGATCGAAGGACAAGGCTTGTAGTTAAACCAAGTGGTTGCGACAGTGGAACATTGCCTATAAGGGCATGTTAATGAGAAAGTACTGCAGGAGCTCATTGAGCAGGAGGCTCAGGTGAAGCAGCAGTCAAGGCAGATCGAGCTAAGCTCGAGGCCTTCGAAGCAGTGTTGCCTAGATCTGAGTGACTCGGGGTGAGTCACAGGTGAGTGTTGGGGACCTATTGGCCCTCGACCAATTTTTGAGGAAATATTGGTTGGGTTTGACCACTTTTCGACTTCGACAGGATGGTCGAAGATGGAGTGCCCATGTGGAGCTAAGATCACGAGATATCACTTATTTTTTGGACCAAGCAAGGGGTTCATTAGGTTTTTGGGATGTCGGCCCATGGGTTTACCCATGATTAGGCCTTTTTGTAAGGGATGTAAAAGTATATATAGGAAGGAATGAAATGTAGAGATAGTGAAGTGTGCTTAGTGCAAGCAATATAGTGATGGGATAAGTGCAAGAGACAAGTGATGTGTATGTAGCTAAGTGCAAGCGGATCTGAGTTGCTTCGTGCAACAGAATGTATATGTAATGCTTTGTGCGAGTTGGCTTTGTGCCTTGATATGATTTTGGGAAGGTGGATCTGGTGCTTAGTGCACAGATCACCTGTCCAGTGCGAATCTTGGCTTTGAGGCTTAGTGCACAGGAGCAGATGAATGTAAGAGATTGAAGAAAAATAATAGAAGAAGAAGAAGTTGGTGGATGTAGCCCCACACTGGGGTGAACCACGTAAATCTTGTGTTGATGAGTTGCTTTGTGCTATGATTTTTATGATTTGAATCTGTTTAGTGCATTGAATGTTATGAATGTTAGATAGATCTATGGATGCTTAGTGCTTTATTGGTGAATGATAGATTTGATTCAATGTTATGTTCTAGATGGTTAGAGTGCTTAATATTTAGTATTACTGCATCGAACTGTACCTAGGGTTGATCTGTGATGTGAATAAGGATAATATATTAATGAATGTTGTTCCTAAGTGCTCTGTGAAGTGTTGTAATCACATATCTGTGTCCCAGCTTGGTTACCGACACATGAGTCATGTAACCCCCCTGCCTCTACCTCGGATGAGACTTTGTCTGCTTCGCAGGTGTTTCTGAAAGGGCTGGTAGTTAGGGTTTTGTTGGTGCATTGTCGAAGTGTTGAACCATAGGTATGCCCATGTGCCAACAAGTTAATCTTATAATTAACACTCCTAATTTGGTTAGGTGATCGATGGATGAGATCTCTCGACATTTAGATCCAATGATCCAAAATTGGGATGCTAGCCAATGGCCTCTATGTCCCATGTGTTTCATACTCGACACATAGGCTCTACATAGTATGCCCATAACATGAAAATGCATGGAACCACCTGAATCGACGTGACATGTGGTGCTTGTACCACTCGACATGTGGCACTAATTTCCTCCACAGATCCTTGTCCAATATTACCAAATCTACATGACACATGGAACCACTCGCGTCACAACACGTGGCTACACCAAGTAATCATGAACGTCAAGACCTCATCCCCTTACCGACCTCATGTAGACTAAAACTCCCCGAGGTCTGTTGTCTGGGGATTATGAGATAATTAAACAAGTTAATCTTGTGATTAATAGAGGTAATCACCAAATTACGAGAAACCTCCAATGCCCGACGTCTTGAGGATTTCAAGGTGATTAATTACCGTAATCTCAATGATTAATTAGATTATTCCTGGTATTACGACTCCTAATCTTATGCAAATATCTACGGTGGAGATCTGTCCATCGTGTGAAATCTAAGGATGACACGTGTCGTCACCTGGTAATCGTGAACATCGGGATCGTGACTATTTATTGGTCTCCCGCACACAAAAACTTCCCATAGTTTAGGGCCTGATTGACTTTTCTCCACTTATATCAACGATGGAGATTCATCTTTCCTCAGATATGATGACCGACATTTCAAAAGAATTGATGCAGAGTAGTTAAGTCTATCAGAGCCCACACTCTACTCATCCACAACTAGAAATGGACAGTTTTCATCCCCGGGAAATTGCAACTCCCAATATGGCACACTTTGTCACTACGACATCACTCTTTCTCAATCCCTTGGGCATTTTATAGTTAAAGTTATGGAACCAAGGGCTAGAACCCCGTTCCCTAGCTCCCATTCCTCTAATATGATCTATCATTGGTGTTCATCCCACCACTGATCCAACGACGATCATGGCCCCTCTGCCAACTCTGGTGTGGTAGCATCTCTAAGGATCGGATGGTGGAGATTTAGAGCGTCCATCAACAAATCGATGAGTCTTGTAGAAGCATATCTTGAGCCCCAATGAGTTCTGCTAAGTTGGGAGAACATAAAATATCCAGGGGTCCAATGTCGAGATACATCAGGATAACGTTGTTAAGTTCTAATATTGGCTCATTACCCCTTGATTGGGGCATATTATATTAGTAATGTTATTTTATTTATGTCGGCTTTAGGCCATTAGTTGTAATTATACCTCCTAGTCTCCTATATATACCAAGGAGACATTTTCATTTTGAATCATCTTGTACTTGAACATTTAAGTGGGGTAAAAGGAGGTTGCCCCCTCGAAGAGGCTTATTATATGAAATTATCTCTTTTTCAAGGCGTTGAGTACTTTTTCTAAGTTTTTTCTATGCTATATTCATATTTGGTTCTTAACATATGGTATCAGAGCTCAAGGTCCTGGGGTTTCACTGCTACATCTGAGACACCTTGTAATTTTCACTGTAAATTTTTTTCTACAACGTTTCAGAAGGAACGGCTTGAAGGATATTTAGTATATGGATCAAGGTACGTTGGGTTCAAATCTCAGCTCCTGAGGCATTATACTTTTGGAGATACAGCCTGTACAAGATAGGGTTCTCGAATCATCCTAAACTGATTCATTGCGGAATTTTCACTATAAAACATTTTTTGTAATGTTTCAGACCCTAAACTTCAGAGGCTATTCACAGAATTTAGTAAGGTACCTGTGGTAAAAATTTCAGCTTCTGGGTCATCTTAAATTTGTAGATACACCCTGTGTAAGATAGGGTATCTGACTAGTCTCAAGAAGGTGTTCCAGGTAAAACAATCATAACTTCTTCTTAGAGTATCCAAATTGAGTGGGACTAGTTTCATTGGATCGTGGACAGTTTGTAGTATTTTTTATATGAGTTTTAGAATTTGATATCAATTATTTTGTGCGGGGCACACTATACAAGTGAGATCTCCCGGAAAGGCCAAAAATGGCAAGTTGTGGGGAAGTTACCATAAATTCCACTTGGCATATCCAATTTGGATCAGACCTATGGCATTGCAGAGAAGAAATATTAGAGAACTACATAAAAGAAAGTTTCATACCCAGAAGGGCCGAAACTTGGGAGATGCAACAGAATAAAGATTGTCTAGCAGAACCACCTCAAAATCAAGGTTCAAAAGTGATACTTGGCCAACATGCCACCCAAAAAGGGAACTTATACACCAAATAAGCCTCCATACAATCCTACTTGGACTCTTGATGAAGGTGAAGAAATGTGTAGGGAAACAAATGATTTACAAAAGAATATTGTAACAAAAGATGAACTACAAGGGATGACGGAGGGTTTAAAAGGGGAGATCATGGAAGTATTGAAACATTTCGTAACAGAGAAGACACCTAAAAGTGAAAATGCATCCCAT
>JASDQU010100435.1:308564-334098 GCA_032191745.1 Picea mariana | reverse complement strand
TAATTCTGTTACAAATCCAAATCACTCAGTTATGAATGAGATAATAGATTAATATTTATTGTCTAATTTAATTAAGGGAAAAGTAAATTAGACACATGTTTCTTGTTGACTTTTCAACAGATAGAGGGATTACCTAGTCAGGATTGGAGTGTAGATGAGGTGGCATATTTAGAGTTACTTTTACTATGTGTGACAGTGGTGCATTCAGATGTTGGAGGATGGGATACCTCCCTCACTAAGAGGGAGTGTTGATTTTGTATATTTTCTAGGTATACCCACTAGAGGCCAAGGTGCCAGGCATGTGGGAATTTTCATTGGAACCAATTTTTCCTTTCATTTCGTCAAAAACAACCTAGAAATGGGCTAGGGCCTCATGGGAAAGATGATGTGTATTGTGGGCTTGTGATGGGGTGTTGAGGGGTCGGAAATCCTTCAACTCAATAGTAGGAACCAAACCTGCTTAAGAGGCCCAATTAGAGTCGTAAGCGTTTGATGAGTGGAATGGTTCTCCAAATCTTTGATCTGGCCTTTTTATCGATGGGATTTATGGGTAACTGATAGGTGTATCTTTCTATGAAAAGTTTCTCCTTCAGGTTAATAGATTCTCTTTTTGTATTTTTGTACTCTTGAATAATGTAGGTAAAATAAATATGATGGCATAAGCCAACTGATAAAGGAAGTTACTAAAGACTGAAGAATGTTGAGCTTGGGATAACCCTTATACCTTAGCATGAAGACAACGATAATTAGACCTATTTCAATATTAAAAATAATACTTTTACTTGTGGACATTTATCATTCACTGAGATAACAATTGTAGAAAGGAAAACAAATACGTAACAAATATGAATGAAAGAAAATTAGTTCTCTTAACTCTACTATCAATCACATATCAACACATCGATTTCTTTTCATCATCTAGAACAAAAAAACTGTTATAATATTGAAAGATAACTTAACAATAAATACAACAACTCTTACTCAATACAACAACACTATAAAACTCGAAGACGAAAACAATCCCTCCCCGATCAAATCAAGTCGACGCTTTAGATGAAAAAATTGTCTTTGGTTCTAAACATAAATTCTTAATTAAAGTTGCACAGAAATAATTCTTTTACAATTCTCAAAAGAGGGTCTTTCCCAAAACCATCGACCCTTTTCACAAGGTTGATCTCCCTATTTATAAAGGATCACTAAGCTAAAAATAACTACTAAAGTTGTGTTAAGTAAAACAAAATTGACACGTGGTAGACTCTATCTCTTCATTCTCTTGAGACCATCCAATTTTTACTGTAGTGGATGGTTTCTCTCATACTCCGTCCACTTGAAGAAAATGCCTTCGCATGTGTTTGCATAAGGAAATCTATGTTGATCTATCAATGTGGAAAATACTTCCTTTATCTCCATTGCTTGTTCTCTATACCTAATGAGATTGACACTTAAGCATTGGATAACTGCGAGGGATTTTATTGGGTGCTCCACGAACTTCTTTACTTGACCTGGGGTCATACTTGAAATCTGTGAGATCTCTACCTCCCATGTTGAGTCTTGCTATGCATGTCGTTAGACTATGTCATGAAAATCGGTGAAACTTTCTAGTGGGCCGAATTCTGGTAGGCCAATGTTTTCCATCTCCCGATTGATCTTCTCCCATATTTTTTTGCACTCTCCCCACCTTTAGTGTATCTTCCTCTGAGGTTCCTGGACCATGCTTACCCAGTATTTGATTGCCTTCATGATTCAAGAGATGTTGTTATCCATCGATGCTCGAATGTCGTGCTCTTCCGAGTCTCGACCCTTATGCATCACACTGATATAGTCAATCCACTATAAGGCATGATGTGCCTTTTCATAAAATATCTACACATCTTTACAAGTTTCCATCCCCATGAGAGATCCTCTTGAAAAACGACTATGAACATGGTGAAGAGATTTCTTTCGTTTGTGAATTGTGCATACGTTTCTCTGAACTCACTCCTAGGAATACTACTGCCTGTGTCAAATCTTGATAATACTTCGCTATATGGAGAAGATGACCCATCTCTTTCTTTGTGGCTACTAATTCATTTTCATCTATTTTCGCTCTGTCCAGCGTTGCATCAGTTATAGCCATTCCCAACACGATCAGCTCAGTTTTCTTAGCATTCTTTGTGTTGAGAAGTGTTTCTTCTGTGGTGATGAGGAGTGTGCTATCAAGCGTGAGCCTCCTTTTATTAGTGGTCCTCATCATCATAGATTTGCTCTTTCTGTCATAAGAGATCGCTTGTATATCGAAGACCTCGTCCATTGGCTCAGGAATCTGTTGATCCCCCAAGTCAGAGTGTTGCCTAGGCTTCCCACCGTATATATTTGTTCTATGACCGGATCTTGTAGTTCTTTAGCAGGGGAAACTTATGTATGTATTGGTGACTCGGCCTCCTGCTGGTGTTCGATGGCTGATGGAATCTTGGACTTAGATGGGGAGAGGGGAAAAGGATCATCATTTACTGGAGGATCGGCTATTGAGATGTCGATTTCTAATCGATGTTTTTCTTCTTCCTATTCACCAGAGCCTAACTCCTCCTTGGAACTGTCCATATTAGGCTAAATTCCTGATTGGTTGATAAATTCAGTGTCCACCATGCTTTCGGCCTGGTCGTCACCTTCTTGGGGAATTGAGGTCAAAGCTTAGGGAGTTGGAGCAGATGTTTCTCTTGGTTCTCCCTCCTTTATGATTGGTAATGGGATTATGAGTGAAACCCATGAGCTTTCCTCATCGTTGTATATAGTAATTAGTTCTATGAGGACGTCAGGCACATCTTCCCCACTTGATGTTCTTGTTTCCCTCAGCTACATTGTAACAACAATCCACAACCTTGCCTGTTCTAAAATAATGCTTGGGTTTTCTGGATGAGTGGTCTCCTCTAGTGGAGTTTTCTCTATGCCATTTAGCTCTTCTACGAGATTGATTGTGTCGATCGGGATGACTCTTAAGGGTTTTATCAAAGGATCAAGTAGGGGGTCATTTTTGAACCTTTGCACGACTCTTTGGGCTTCTTCTTGCAACAACATCCCTCTCCTTTGTGCCTATGTGGCTTCTACTGCTCTATTTTCTTCACTGGCCTTGAGGGCTTCTTGAGCTGTATGTTCTATCGTTTCAACCTACTCATCCATTGTCATGGATTTAAATCTCTTCATATTGGGGTTAGCTTTTCTCTGGAGCACCTCCTCCTAGTCCTGAGCACCTTCTGTAAATATCTCGTCTTCAAACTTATCGTGGGCATACAACCAGCAGGAAGACACCTGTGATGCATGTTTGGGTACTAGACCTTTTGGGTCATGTTTGTGAAATCACCATGAGGGAAATATATACTCCAACTAGCTCAAGCCCTCTTGTTTTTATTATGTAGTATCTTTCACCATGTAAAACCCTACATGAAAGCCATAGGGTATGAATGCTCTCTTTTTGTCTTTTACCAAAGTGGCATTATAGCCTTGCAGAATGGTTTGGTAGCAAATTTCTCCCACAATGAGTCGGTCCGGGACATGAGTGGGGATTAAATGTGGAGCATTAGTGGAACCAAACACTCTGATGTAGGTGGTAGTTTCTTCTAGGTACCAGTGGCCTACTTTTGAAATCATCTTCTTGGTTGTTGTTGTTGTAAGCCTTGAGCATTCTTTCTTAAAAATAATAAAATAAACTCGAGCTATAAATTCATCACATATAATAGCGTAAGATCTCTTGTACCTATTCTCCCACAAAATGATGAAATAAACATGCACAGGTAGCTCTGCAATATTCCAACTCAAATTCATGCTTGTGAAGACATTCCTTACGCAGATCATGTCTAGTAAGTATGACGCCAGGTGGAAAGCTGGTGTTTCTCCATCCTTTGGCGTTTGGGCTTGAAATATGTTGGTGCTGAGTTGTTTTGAAATAATCGCTCCCCAATTGAAGTTGTTGTCGGAGATTGCCATAGTGTATGCCAGGGGCATCCAAGCTTCTGAAAACTTGGCACAATCCCTTTCCTCATATAATTGGTAGATCAGAGCCATCAGGTAGATATATGGCTCTCTAAGATTGGTCGTATTGTACCAATCATTGCTCATGTTCGTAAACTTCTTATCCTCTTTCCACCATGAGGCCATCAACCTATTGATGTCATGGAACTCATAGAATTTCACCACAAACTCGGTATTTAACCTTTCTTCTGGGTCTCTGAGTTTGTAGTATTTTTGGATTTCTATTGGGAGAAAAACCCCAACACATCCACCATTTTTATCATTCACCATGTATTTTGTTGCATCTGTGTGGTTATCCACCCCAAGGTCTCAATGCAAGGCAAGACCAGGGTTCGGCAGGATACCATGTGTAGGCATGATCATTGAATGTTCGGGAATACTTGGTCATCGAGCACTTTAACCTCCGGGTCACTTTATGGAATAAAATCTGGGTAATCTTCCTGACTGATTCTATTAAATAGATCTCCCCATTGTAGGAGCACCACTTTTGATCCAGTACTTTCCTGTGTGTTGCCAAATGCAAAAGGCTGGGAAAACACATTTTTGGTAGATGTTCGAATGATTGGTTCCCCTTTAGTGACAAAATCAATATGTCTAGCAGCGTTGGGTCAAGACCCTTCATCGACCTTTGCTTCTTTCAGTTTTGGTGCCATAGGCGAGCGCCTGGTCATTGGTTTCCCTGGAGGCATTTTTCCTACAAAAAGAACATATTAAGATACCACCTTGCAGAAATGATATTGAAATCTAGACAATTGCGATTGCCAAAATTATACAAACGATTCATACCTCCTCTTCGCACAATCTTAACCTAGTTTAGAATTCTTAAAATCGACTGTGATCCCTTGGAGCACTCTCTCGCTCCTTCATGCTCTGGAAATGAAACAATTGTGTATAGAATGTTGTGTTCAGATTTGTCTTTACAATTTAAACATAGAGCATACTTACCTTGTCGCGTCAGTTCTTAAATTCAGGGCGTAAATGCAGTCTACACAATCCATCACCAAGATCTAAATCATGCTCGGGATTAAATGCAATCACAGGTTGGCAGCGCAGGAGCAGGGTACTACGTAGTTCATCGGTGGTTTCAAACTCCTATTATTTGGTCGGCATGCAGGTTAGTAACATGTGTTAATCAACGCATTGATTGTACTATTAAATAACAAAATCCAATCTTATTTTTTGCTGAAGATGTCCCATCCTACCCTCGATGTCCTATCAGTCACATGTTTAAACAAGTGGATCGACGTCGACGTTTTTCCTTAGACAATGTTCATTAATACCTTTTTAGCAAAAGTGTCGATGTCGACCCGCACTGTCGTACGGTGTTGACGTGGGAATGCTGGCCTGGAAGGGTAATCATGAAATGTGACGTTTTATTTTAGCTCCTCCATTAAAGGTTTCTTTGGAACCAGGGATTTTCTTTAGACACGGATCTAGGAATATCAGTGTATCCTACCGATGTAGACGAAATGTCAAGGATTAACGGTCAATGAGTCTCTATGTTTATTACTTTGTGATTTCATCCCTCGGAATTTGTCAATGTCGATAACATATTATCGATCGGCTCTCGGCATTATGTTGAAGTAAAGACTTTCCACAGTTTAAGGTTTCCTTTGGATATCATCGACCCTGAATATATCGGTGATCGGTGATCGGAGGTTTGTTAGGTGTGTCGATGTTAGCGCTTTCCTTTTCGTAGCTCCCCGATGTCGGTGATACATCGAGGAGATTTCAACAACATCTTCACAAGACATAATCAATTATCAATACTTTTATCTTTCATTCTCCTAATGTCGATGATACATTGGTGATCAGGGATCGATGCTTGTCATTTTCGTATGGTCAATTTTACTGCACAAATCGTGTCGATGTCGATAATGGGTGCATGGCTTAAAATTCTAGCTATGTATACATAGTTAACATGCCAAGTGTTCTTTAGAAGATAATTTAATCTATTCAGCAAGTCCAAACCAATCTGAATGTGATCGATGATAAAACATAAGAACAAATAACTTACATATCCCTACACAACTGACTCAATTCAGGAAGAGGACAAAAAACGAAGTGGTACCCAAAAGAGAAAATTCTTCACAAAGCTTTTAGGGTGTGTTGAGTGCTCAACAAATGGTGATTCTCTGGGCTAAAATATAATCTCTACTCCTTTCGGGCTTATATTTTGCAGAAGTTGTTTGAGAAACTAACTTGCTTTTAATTCAACAGAGTATTTCCTATCCATGCGTCTACAACTTCCCAAGTTCATGAATCTGGATCCGCCTATGGAGTTCAACCCTTTTCCCACCTTCATTCCTCTTGACCATGACCCATGCCCTTCTTTGACAAGAGTCAGGTAAGGCATCCACTAGCTCGAGGCCATTTTAGTTATCATTATTCCCTCACTATGGTGTTGTTCTATTTCCATCGAGCGTCCATAGCCCCGATGGAGTCACCCCGACATCACATACCTTGCTCCACTGCCAGCGAGCATCCATAGCCTCGGCAGAGTTATCTGCATAACCTCTCTAACTTTTCACTCCTTTTAATATAGCTTATTTTCTTCTGAAAAAAATACCATGAGTGAGTCAGAGAGGAGGACATCTGTTATCTGCAAGGAGAAACTATTAAGGTGAAATCCTTCCAAGCTCTGTCTAGAGGTACATGTGATCCTCTCCAACTAACCATCTTTACCTTTGGGCTTTACCAGACCACCAGGCAAATATTTCATCACTTACCAAAGTTGTATGTTTTGCAAAGACAAGATATAGATCTCCTTTAAGAAATTTGTATTTGCCCAGTGTCTCTTATGTTGCACATAAGCATAATTTAGTAGCAGAGTATGCTTCACCGTATTTTTTAAAGTCAACCACTACTTTAAAGAACACAATTTAATTACAAGAAAAAAAACCGAGCAGAAGAAAAAACAAAAATAAAGAAGAGTTTGCAATCGGCCTACCCTAAACCTACACACTTATTCTGATCGAAATATATACTAAAAGAAAAGATGAAAAGACACATTATTATTATATTATTATTATTATTATTATTATTATTATTATTATTATTATTATTATTTTAAGAGAAGTATTGTTTTAAGGCTTGGCCATTCACTGGGAGGGTGTTGAGTTCCCCCCTCATATTTTGCAACTGGTATGTGTCTGCCCCAATTTTCTTGGATACCTGAAAATGTCTGAGCCAAAGATTTTGAAATTTCGAGTGTTTTACTTTACACTCGTTTGCTTTATCCCATTTCAAAACTAGGTCCCCTACTTCAAAACTTTTTTCTCTGGCTTTCTGCTTGTCAAATCATCTTTTAAATGCCTGTTGATGAGCGGTGAACTTAACTTTAGCCTTTCTCTTTCTTCGTCTAGAATGGGAAGGGTATCAATCCTTTGTTGTAGAGAGGATGAGGGATGACCTCTTAATGCATGGGCGAGCTATAAAGATGGAAGATACAATCTATTTGGTGGAATGGATTCTTTCCCATATACCAGAAAGTACGAAAAGTTTCTTATGGCTTCTTTAGGTGTTACTCTATCATCCCATAGGGCATTATGGAGTGAATTATGCCAATTCCTCTGATTTTCAACAATTGTCTTTTTTAAGGTTCTTACCAAGTTTTTGTTAGTTGACTGTGCTACCCCATTCCCTTGCAGATAATAGTTTGCAGAGTATCTTATTATGATCCCTTTGTCAAGAGAGAATTTGGTCAAGCGTATGGAAGAGAAGTAGGCAACATCGTCAACAACGAGGACGAAGGGTAGTCCAAACCTCGTTATCGACTGTTGTTCTAGAAATTGTATTACTACCTTTTCATTAATGTGTGTGAGAGGGATATCCTCTGTCCATCTTGTAAGATAGTATGTGGCTATCAAGATATACTTATGTTTTTTCGAAGAATTGGGAGTAATTTATCCTATGATGTTTATTCCCCACTGCTTGAATGTTCTGGATATAGTCTCCAACTGGAGTGGAATGGTTTCTCTCTTTTCCCTACCAGCACTCACTTGACAAGTTTTACATTTCCTAGCATATGCGTGAGCATCCTTGAACAGAGTGGGCCAATGATAACCAGCCCTTAATATTTTATGAGTCGTGGTTTGTCCTGCAAAATGCCCACCTGGTGGGTCGTCGTGGAGTTTTCGCAACACCTTTTCTACATCGTCCTGTTCAAGACATCTGAGCAATACTCCATCATAGTTTATGCAGAAAAGCATAGAATTTATGAGGCGATATTGAGCATATTTTAACCTGAGGGCTCTCCTTTCCCTAGGGTTTAGATTTTTGGGACAAGACCCGTGATGCAAAAGATAAAACAGGTTTCCATACCAAGATTCTTGCCCGAGAGGTATGTAAAGGGATTTGTCGTACCATAATGATAGCTCATTTTCCCAACCAAGGTCTTCTGTGTTAATCAGATCTTGTGCCTAAGCAGCTAGTTTACACAATCCTTGTCCTTTGACTATTTTGGTCAGAAGAAAAGGTATAAAGAAAAAAATCCTTGCTAAAGTCAGGGCTTCGCAACACTGGTGCTTGGGATATTGCAGTCTTGATGTTATTAAAAGTTCCTCTCCTTTCTTCATCCCATTTAAACTTTTCATCTTTGTGAATCATTTTTTGTAAAGGTTTAACAGTTTCAGCCAATTCAGGAGTGAACTTTCTCACAAAATTGATCTTCCCGAAAAAAGACTGCATGTCCTTTTTATTGTGAGGAAAAGGAAGTTGAGTTATTGCTTTTATCCACTCAGGGTCAATGCTAATTCCTTCTTGAGATATGATATGACCTAATAATTTTCCTTCCTCTACACCAAAGATGGTTTTCTTGGGGTTCAAAGATATTCCATATTTCCTACACCTTTCAAAAATCTTAGTCAGATGTTGAATGTGGTCTTCCTTGTTTTTTTTAGTATATTGTTACGTCATCTAAATAGACTACCACACACTTTTTAATCAATCCCTGAAAATATACATCCATGGCCCTATGGAAGGTTTCTCCTACGTTAATCAACCCGAAGGGAATGCGTTTATAAGAGAAGGCTCCCCACTTGGTTCAGAAGGTAGTTTTTAATCAATCATCTTCTGAAACCAGGACCTAGTTATACCCAGAGAAACCGTCTAGGAGGGAAAAAATTTCAAAGCCAGATACTATTTGTAGGAGTTGTTCCATGGGTAGGACTGGGTAGTTATCTTTTTTTGGTGCTCTGTTAAGGTTTCTGAAATCCACACACAGGCGGATCTCCCCATATTTTTTCCTGGCAGGCACCAAATTGGCTACCCAGGCAGAGTGTCTAACCTAAAAAATAATCTTGGGATCTAACAATTTCTTCATCTCTTGATACATCAGAGGTTCTAGAGATGGGTGGTACTTCCTGAGCTTTTGTTGGAAGGGTTTTACTTCAGATTTTAACGGGATTGTGTGTTGGATAATACGAGTGTCATAAGTTTTTAATTCTCGATAGGACCACGCAAAGACATCTTAATATTCTTTTAAAAGTTTGAGATAAACTTTTATGTCTTCTTTGGACATTATTTTACCTAGATTTACATTCTTGGGGTTTTTAGGGGTTCCTAGGTTTATAGTCTCATATATAGAACATGAACTCCCTGTTTTTGCATTCTTTCACCCTCTAAATCTTTCCCTTAGGTCGAAAAGGTTCTCCAAATTGGCCACCCCTTTCGGTATCATGTGAAACCTTGGTTTATTATCATAGTGATATGTTCCCTTCTTCTGTTCATGGAGATTTGATTATGTGAGTAGTTCTTGGAATATTTCATCATGAATAGCCAAATCCTTGAAATTCTCTTGGTTAGTCAGGAAGTCAACAATCTATTCATCTCCTTCAAAGACTTTCCAGTTAGAATTGTTGTTAGGAACCGACAGCTTGTAGAGCAGTTCCACTGTGAACCTAGAGGCTTCATAATCTTCTAAAGGGGATAATCTCGAGGCTGTGATGGCTAAGGAATCAACAAGAGTATTATTTGTACTGGGAACAACAGTAATGTTGAAGGCCTTAAAATTTTATATTAGTCTCTGTACCTCTTGCTGGTAATTTCTCAAGTGAGGTGAATTTCAATGGATAGTATTCTTTACTTGCCTAACGATAATTTCAGAGTCTCGAAAAACTTTCAGTTCTTTAATGTTTAAGTCTATCGATTTGTTTAGTCCTTGAACTAGAGCTTCATATTCAAAAGTGTTATTGGTGCATTCAAATTCTAGTCTGCAAGATAGGAAGTTCCACTTCCCCTTTGGGTCAATGAGAATACATCCTGCTCCCAATGCTTCTTGTGATTTAGACCCATCAAAATACAACATCTAAACTTGTGAGAAAAATTTAGCAACTTCTTCATGCCTAGTTATTTTCTAACTTTCATCTTCCTTGTCTATTGCTCTCGACAGTGGATCCTAACAGAAGATGCTTTCTTTTGTGGTTTCTAGTAGATTTACTTGAAAGGTCATTTCAGAATTTTGAGTGAGAGGTACATCAGACGAGAGAGGGGAGAAATTTTCGAAATCAGAGTCGCATGAGTAGTTTCCTAACACAGGGAAATCTGTCGACGAGGGTTCATTGAGAGCTTCTAAATTGGTAATAGTGTGTTTGAGATATCTTTCCCTATCGATCCCAATCATGCTTATATGTCCTTTTAATGGCAACCAGAGGTGAGCCCAGTCCGTACTAAAATATCCATTTAATTTCTCGGACCAATCTCGGCTAAGTAACAGTCCATATGCCTCTAGGATATCTACTATGATTATGTCAATTAATCGAACAAATTTTGGATGTGTAGCCATTCTTATCATGACATATTTAAGTTCCCCAATTACCTTCACCTGAGTACTATCTAGTTGTATAACATGTTTATCACTTTTGAGCAGGGTTGCATTCAATTTCTTGCATATTGACAATGGCATGACATTGGAGGATGCCCTTGAATCGACTAGAAATTATGAAGGTTTTTGTTGAAGACTTAAAACGTTAAAAGGAAAGGAGGAACAAAAGGATTTCCTCTTTTATGTAAAGCACAAGCATTCACACTCAGTTTATTCTTTAAATCTGTGGGGGATGGGACCTCACCTAGGTCAGTGCTTGTCATAGGGCTTCTATTGATTTTAAGGCATGTAACAAAAAATCCTTTTGTTGGGGAATCCTACACATGTCCATGAAAGGCACATTAGCCTTCATATTCTTCAAGTCTTCTACTACATTATATACTAGCTTAGGAGCTTCTTGTGTGTGTATGTTAGTGGGATTCTTTTGAGAAGAAAATAGGGGTTTGGGACAATCGACCACTTGATTCCCTCTATATAAATCAATAGTGGTGGGATTAGTTTGGACCGGTTGACTTCTACCTCACATATGCACAACTAAGACTTCATTGGGAGGTTCATGTGCTTCAACGACGTTGTTGAAAGGCATCAGGTGGTTGGAATCCCATAACAACATGGTTGTCTCTTCCGATGGCTCATGACTTTCTTAATCAATGGAGTTTATTGTCGAGCCACTGGGTTGTTTGGTTAGGGAGAATTCATCTAGGAATTGATTAGCCATTAAATTCATAGCGTACACCCATTGATGGCAGTCTCTTTCTAAATGATTCTCTTGGTGTTACGTGCAGAAAGAGTCAGATGCTACAGTTTCTGATTCAAATTTTAGGTTAGTTGGGGGAGGTTCTATAGCTTTGAAAGGTGGATTTATTTTAAAGAAGGGTTTATAACATCTCTAATTTTGGTTTCCCTCCCCAAAACTCCTTTTCATATCTATGATATCGTTGGAGAGTTTTTTTATCATCCGCTGCAGGTTTTCTAGATCTCCCTCTTTATCAGAACCTAATTTTGTTTGTTTTATGGGGGTCTTGTTAACAAAATTCCTCTCTTAGGTAGAGTTTGGGTTTATTTCTTTGTCAGTGAGATATGACCTTCTTTGCATCCTTTAATTTGAAATTCAATTGTTTTGGCTTCCTCGAAATTTTTGGCTAGGGTATGTTTGGAAACCCTTTTTACGAACATGCAGATCGAAGTAGGGAGAGCGTTAGCATATACCTCAATCTGTAACTCTTGGGTAGGTTTAACTTCAGGTTGCAATTTTTTCAGGATAGTGGTAAACCGTTGGTTGAAATATTTAACCTTCTCTTTTGGACTCATGGTGGCGGCGAAAATTTCAACCATTAAAGTTCCTATGGTGGTTTCTTCTGCAAATTTTTCTAAGAAATCTTTTTGAAACTTCATCCAACTAGTTATGGATCTGAATGGAGAGTTAAAATACCAAGTCGAGGTTGAATTCTCAAAGGTATAGGGAAAGATACTACACACTACATCCTCATGATGTACGTTCATCAATATTATAGCTAATATGAACTTCTTGATATGTTCTTCAGGAAATCCAAAGGTTTTGGGGTCAAATTTGGGGAGTAATTTTTCTGGATGTCAGGGTAAGTTATGCAACCATCATGGGATTGCCAGAGCATCTCTGGCCAACCATGGTTGATTATATTGAGGTCGATTTCCCATTTCTTCATTGTTGTTGTTATTATCCTCCTTGTCTTCCGACTCAAAAGCTGAGCGATCCGAGTTAGACCCTTCCTTGTCATATTCAAAATCATCAAATTTAGTGTAGTTACCAGCTGGTATTTCTGGGATCAGATTAAGGGGTTGTTCAATCTTAGCAAGGGAAAAATATATTAGGTATTCTATTGTTGACCAAAAACCTGTTCAGGGGTGTCAACAACTAGTCTTCTTACTTTTTTTCTGCGAGGGAGTAAAGGAGATAAAGGTAACACTCCAATTTGTGATTCTTATGAATTGGTTCAACTCCTCATGGGGGAGAGCATAAGGTATTTTAGGGAATAGGTGTTCTACTTCCTCTTGTTGAGGTGAGTTACTCGTTTCGGGAGTATTCTTTATATGTGGGTTGTCTTGAGAGTGACTAGCCATGCATGTGGGTTGTTTTGAATCTACAGGCTATGCGGGATATATTATTAAAAATATTATTACCGATTCATTCATTCAGGCCCTCCTTCTAGCGCCAATTCTGTTGAGGGGTCGGAAATCATTTAACTCAACAGTAGGAACCAAACCCACTTAAGAGGCCCAATTAGACTCGCAAGTGTTCTATGAGTGGAATGGTTCTCTAGATCTTTGATCCGGTCGATTTATCGATGATATTTACCGGTAACTGACAGGTGTATCTTTCTATGAAAATTTTTTCCTTCAGGTTAAGCGATTCTCTTTTTGTATTTTTGTACTCTTGAATAATCTAGAGAAAATAAAGATGATGGAATAAGCCAATTGATAAAGGAAATTACTAAAGACCGAAGAATGCTAAGCTTAGGATAACCCTTATACCTTAGCGTGCAGGCAATGATAATTAGACTTATTTCAAGATTAGAAATAACACTTTTACTTGTGGAAATTTATGATTCACTGAGATAACAATTGTAGAAAGGAAAACATATACATAACAAAAATGAATGTAAGAAAATTAGTTATCTTAACTCTATTATCAATCACATATCAACACATCGATTTCTTTTCATCATCTAGAACAAAACAACTGTTAGAATATTGAAAGATAACTTAACAATAGATACAACAACTCTTACTCAATACAACAACACTATAAAACTCGAAGACAAAAACAATCCCTCCTCGATCCAATCAAGTTGATGATTTAGATGAAAAAATTGTCTTTGGTTCTAAATAGAACTTCTTAATTAAAGTTGCACATAAATAATTCTTTTACAATTCTCAAAAGAGGGTCTTTCATAAAACCATCGATCGTTTGCACAAGGTCGATCTCCCTACTTATAAAGGATCACTAAGCTATAAATAACTACTAAATTTGCGTTCAGTAAAATAAAATTGACATGTGGCAGACTCTATCTCCTCGATCTCTTGAGACCATCCGATTTTTACTATAGTGGATGGTTTCTCTCATACTCCGCCCACTTGAAGAAAAGGTCTTTGCAAGTGTTTGCATAAGGAAATATATGTTGATCCATCGGTGGGGAGAAGACTTCATTTATCTCCACTGCTCGATCTATATACCTAATGAGCTTGACACTTAAGCGTTGGAGAACTATGAGGGATTTGATTGGGTGCTCCACAAACTTATTTAATTGACCTGGGGTCATACTTGAAATCTGTGAGATCTCTGCCTCCCATGTCGAGTCTTGATTTGCATGTCATTTAACTATGTCATGCAAATCGGTGAAACTTTCTGGTGGTCCAATGTTTTCCATCTCCCGATTGATCTTCTTTCGGCTTTTTTCGCACTCTCCCCACCTTTCCTGTATCTTCCGCTGAGATTCTTGAACCATGTTCACCTAGTATTCGGTTGCCTTCCTGATTCGGGAGATGTTGCTATCCATTAGTACTCAGATGCCAAGCTCTTCTGGGTCTCAACCCTTCTGCACTGCACTGATATAGTCAATCTAATCTAAGGCATGATGTTCCTTTTCATACCATCTCTGTATGTCTTTACAAGTTGCCAACCCCATGAGAGTATCCTCTTGAAAATTGACTATGCATGTGGTGAAAGATTTATTTCATTTGTGAATTGTGCATAAGCTTCTCTCAACTCAATCCTCAGGAATACTACTACCTGTGTTGAATCCTGATAATACTTCACTAGATGGCACAGATGATCTAGCTTTTTCTTTGAGGATGCTAATTCATTTTCATCTCTTTTTTCTCTATCCAGTGTTGCATCATCTATAGCCATTCCTGCCCCGGTCAACTTAGTTGTCTTAGCCTTCTCTGTGTTGAGAAGCGTTTCTTATGTGGTGATGAGGAGTGTGCTATCAAGTGTGAGCCTCCTTTTCTTGGTGGTCATTCTCATCACAACTTTCCTCTTTCTGTCATAAGCGATCGCTTGTATATCGACGACCTCATCCACTAGCTTAGGAATCTGTTGATACCCCCAAGTTAGAGTATTTCCTAGGCTTCTTGTCGTATATATGTGTTCTATGACCAGCTCTTGTAGTTCTTTAGCAGGGGGGAATTTTGTATGTCTTGGTGACTCGGCCTCTTGCTCGGGTACGTCGGTTGATGGAGTCTTAACTTTAGATGGGGAAGGGGAAAAGGATCATCATTTACTGGAGGATCGATTATTTATATGTCGATTTCTAATCGTTGTGTTTCTTCTTCCAGTTCACCAGAGCCCAACTCCTCCTTGGAACTGTCCATCTTAGGCTGAATTCCTGATTGGTCGAGAAATTCAGTGTCCAGCATGCTTTCGGCCTGGTCGTCGACTTCTTGGGGAACTGAGGTCAAAGCTTTAGAAGTTAGAGTAGATGTTTCTCCTAGTTCTCCCTCCTTTGTGATTGGTACTGGGGTTATGAGCGAAACCCTTGAGCTTTCATCATCATCGTATATGGTAATTAGGTCTATGAGGGCATCAGGCACATTTGCCCCACTTGATGTTCTTGTTTCCCTCAGTTGCACTGTAACAACAATCGGCAACTTTGCCTATTCTGACATAATGCATGGGTTTTCTGGATGAACGGTCTCCTTTAGTGGAGTTGTCTCTGGGCCATTTAGCTCTTCTCTGAGATTGATTGTGTCAACCTAGATGACTATTAAGGTTTCTATCAAAGGATCAAGCAGGGGGTCATTTTCGAACCTTTGCACAAGTCTTTGGGCTTCCTCTAGCAACAACAACCCTCTCCTTTGTGGCTTTGTGGCTTTTACTAATATGTTTTCTTCCCTAACCATGAGGGCTTATTGAGTTGTATGTTCTATTGTTTCAACATGCTCATCCATTTTTATGGCTTTAAATCCTGTCATATTGGGGTTAGCTTTTCTCTGGAGCACCTCCTCCCTGTCCTAAGCACCTTTTGTAAAGATCTCATATTCAAACTTTTCATGGGCTTATGGCCAGCAGGAAGACATCTATGATGCATGTTGGGGTACTAGGCCCTTTGGGTCATGTTTGTGAAATAGCCTCGTGGGAAATCTATAATCCAAATGGCTCAAGCCCTCTTGTTTTTCTTGTGCAATATCTTTCACGATGTAAAACCTACATGTAATCCATATGGTATGATTGCTCTCTTTTTGTATTTTACCAAAGTGGCATTATAGCCTTGCAGAATGGTTTGATAGCAGATTTCTCCCACAACGAGTCAGTCCAGGACATGAGTGAGGAGTAAATGTGGAGCATTAGTGGCCCCAAACACTCTGATGTAGGTAGTAGTTTCTTCCAAGTACCAGTGGCCTACTTTGGAAATCATCTTTTTGGTTGATGTCATAAGCCTTGGGCATTCTTTCTTAAAAAGAATAAAATAGACTCGTGTTATAAATTCATCACATATAAGAGTGTAAGATCTCTTGTACCTATTATCCCACGGAATGTTGAAATAGACATGCATGGGTAGCTTCGAAATATGCCAACTCAGATTCATACCTTCAAAGACGTTCCTTGCACAGATCATGTCCAATAAGTATGACGCCATGTGGAAAGTTGGTGTTTCTCCATTCTTTGGCGTCTGGGATTGCAGTATGTTGGTGCTGAGTTGTTTCGAAATAATCACTCCCTAATTGAAGTTGTTGTCGGATATTTCCATAGTGTATGCCAGGGGCATCCAAGCTTCCGAAAACTTGGTGCAATCCCTTTCCCCGTATAATAGATAGATCAGAGCCATCAGGTAGATATATGGCTCTCTAAGATTGGTCGTATCATACCAGTTGTTGCTCATGTTCGTAAACTTCGTATCCTCTTTCCAACATGAGGTCATCAACCTACTGGTATCATGGAACTCACATAATTTCACCACAAACGCGGTATTTAACCTTTCCTCTGGGTCTCTGAGTTTGTAGTATTTTTGGACTTCTATTGGGAGAAAAACCCCAAAACATCCTCCATTTTCATCATTGACCATGCATTTCATTGCATCTGTGTGGTCGATTATCCACCCTAAGGTCTCAATGCAAGGCAAAATTGGGGTTCCACTGGATACCATGTGTAGGCATGATCGTCAAATGTTCGTGAATACCTGGTCATCGAGCACTCTGACCTCTGAGTCACTGTGTGGTATAAACTCTAGGTAATATTCCTGGCTGATTCTGTTAAACAAATATCCCCACTGTGGGAGCACCACTTTCGATCCAGTACTTGCCTCAGTGTTGCCGAATGTAGGAGGTTGGGCAAACACCTTTTTGGTAGATGTTCGGATGATTGGTTCCCCTTTAGTGGAAAATTCAAGTTGTCTATCAGCGCTGGGTGAAGACCCTTCACTGACCTCTTCTTCTTTCAGTTTTGGTTCTCTTGGTGAGTGCATGTTCGTTGGCTTCCTTAGAGGCATTTTTCCTACAAAAAGAAAAGAGTAAGATAGCACCTTGCAGAAATGATATTGAAATCTAGACAATTGCAACTGTTGAAATTATACAAACAATTCATACCTCCTCTTTGCACAAGCTTAACCTAGTTCAGAATTCTAAAAATATACTTTGATCTCTTGAAACACTCTCTCGCTCCTTCGTGCTCTGGGAATGAAAAACCTGTGTAAAGAATGTTATGTTCAAATTTGTCTTTATAATTTTAAAATAAAGCATACTTACTTTGTCGCGTCAGTTCTTCAATTCATGGCGTAAATGCAGTCTACACAATCCATCACCAAGATCCGAATCATGCTCAGGATTAAATGCAATGATCGGCTGGAGGCATAGGAGCAGGGTACTACATAGTTCATCAACGGTTTCAAACTCCTATTATTTGGTTGGCGTGTGGATTAGTAATGTGTGTTAATAAACACATTGATTGGCCTATAAAATAAAAAAATATGATCTTATTTTTCGCCAAAGATGTCCCATCCTACCATCGATGTCCTATCAATCCTCGATTTAAAAAAGTGGATCAGCGTCAACTTTTTTCCTTAGACAATGTTCATTAATACATTTTTAGCAAAAGTGTCGATGCCGACCCGAAATGTCGTACAATGCTGACGTGGGAATGTTGACCTAAAACAGTGATCATGACATGTGACGTTTGATTTTGACTCCTCCGTTAAAAGTTTCTTCGGAACCTAGGATTTTCTTTAGACATGGCTCTAGGAACCTCAGCCTATCCTTCCGATGTCGATGACATGTCGAGGATCGATGATCGGCTAGTCTCTATGTTTATTACTTCAAGATTTCATCCCTGGGAATTTGCCGATGCCGATAACGTATTATCGATCACTGATTGACGTTGTGTTGATGTAAATACTTTCTGCAGTTTAAGGTTTCCTTTGGATATCACTGACCCTAAATATATCGATGATCGGCGATCATAGGTTTGTTAGGTGTGTCGATGTTAGTGCTTTCCTTTTCATACCTCCCCGATGTCAATGATACATCGATGAGATTTCGATAACTTCTTCACAAGACATAATCAGTGATCAACGCTTTTCTCTTTTATTCTCCTGATGTCGATGATACATCGACGATTGACGATCGGCGCTTTTCATTGTCATATGGTAGATTTTATTGCATAGATCGTGTCGATGCCGATAATGGGTGCATGGCCTAAAATTCTAGTTATGTATCAGGGTCGATGCTAATTCCTTTTTGAGATATGATGTGACCTAATAATTTTCCTTCATCTACACCAAAGATGGTTTTCTTGGGGTTTAAAGATATTCCATATTTCCTACACCTTTCAGAAATCTGAGTTAGATGTTGAATGTGGTCTTCCTTGTTTTTTTAGTATACTGTTACGTCATCTAAATAGACTACCACACACTTGTTAATGCATCCTTGGAAAGATACATCCATGGCCCTCTAGAAGGTTTCTCCTGTGTTAATCAACCCGAAGGGAATGTGTTTATAAGTGAAGGTTCCCCACTTGGTTCGAAAGGTATTTTTTAATCGATCATCTTCTGAAACCAGGACTTGGTTATAACCCGAGAAACCGTCTAGGAGGGAAAAAAATTCAGATCCAGATATTGTTTGTAGGAGTTGTTCCATGGGTGGAACTATGTAGTTATCTTTTGTGGATCTCCCCATATTTGTTCTTGACAGGCACCAAATTGGCTACCTAGGCAGAGTGTCTAACCTGAAAAATAATCTTGGTATCTAACAATTTCTTCAACTCTTGATACATCAGAGGTTTCAGAGATGGGTGGTACTTCCTGAGCTTTAGTTGGAAGGGTTTTACTCCATATTTTAACGGGATTGTGTGTTGGATAATGCGAGTGTCATAAGTTTTTAATTCTCGGTAGGACCACACAAAGATATATTGATATTCTTTAAAAACTTTTAGATAAGCTTTCATGTCTTCTTTGGACACAATTTTACCTAGATTTACATTCTTGGGGCTTTCAGGGGTTCCTAGGTTTGTAGTCTTGTATATAGGACATGAACCCCCTATTTTTTCATTCTTTGACCTTCTAAATCTATCCTTTAGGTCGAAAAGGTTATCCAAATTGGACACCCATTTCGGTATCATGTGAAACCTTGGATTATTATCAGAGTGATATGTTCCCTTATTTTGTTCATGGACATTTGATTATGTGAGTAGTTCTTGGAATATTTCCTCATCAATGGCCAAATCCTTGAAATTCTCTTGGTTATTCACAAAGTCTACAATATATTCATCTCCTTCAAAGACTTTCCATTTAGAAATGTTGTTAGGCGCCGATGGCTTGTAGAGTAGTTCCACTGTGAACCTAGATGCTTCATAATATTCTAAAGAAGATAATCTTGAGGCTATGATGGCTAAGGAATCAACAAGAGTATTCTTTGTCCTAGGAACAACAGTAATGTTGAAGGCCTCAAAATTTTCTATTAGTTTGTGTACCTCTTGCTGGTAATTTCTCAAGTGAGGTGAATTGAACTGGATAGTATTCTTTACTTGCCTAACAATAATTTTAGAGTCTCCAAAAAAAATTTAGTTCTTTAATGTTTAAGTCTATGGCTTTCTTCAGTCCCTGAACTAGAGCTTCATATTCAGAAGTGTTATTGGTGCATTCAAATTCTAATCTATAGGATAGGAAGTTTTGCTTCCCCTTTGGGTCAATGAGAATACATCATGTTCCCAACCCTTCTTGTGATTTAGACCCATCAAAATACAACGTCCAAACTTGTGAGAAATATTTAGTAACTTCTTCATGCCTAGTAATTTTCTCACCTTCATCTTCCTTATTTGTTTCTCCCGACAGAGGATCCTGACAGAATATTCTCTCTTTTGCGGCTACCAGTAGATTTACTTGAAAGGTCATTTCAAAGTTTTGAGTGAGAGGTACATCAGATGAGAGAGGGGAGAAATTGCAGAAATGAAAGTCACAAGAGTAGTTTCCTAAAATAGGGAAATCTTTCGACGAGGGTTCGTTCAAAGCTTCTAAATCAGCTTTTCTTGACCTGGGGTCATACTTGAAATCTGTGAGATCTCTTCCTCTCATGTCAAGTCTTGATCTGCATGTCATTTGACTATGTCATACAAATCGGTGAAACTTTCTAGTGGGACGAATTCTGGTAGGCCAATGTTTTCCATCTCTCGATTGATCTTCTCCCAGATTTTTTCGCACTCTCCCACCTTTCCTGTATCTTCCATTGAGGTTCCTGGACCATGCTCACCTAGTATTTGGTTGCCTTCCTGATTCAGGATATGTTGTTATCCATCAATACTCAGATGTCGTTCTCTTCCGAGTCTCGGCCCTTCTGCACCGCACTATTATAGCCAAACCGCTCTAAGGCATGATGTGCCTTTTCATACCATCTATGCATGTCTTTACAAGTTTCCAGCCCCATGAGAGTATCCTCTTGAAAATTGGATTTGCATGTGGTGAAGAGATTTCTTTCATTTGTGAATTGTTCATATGTTTCTCTAAACTCACTCCTCATGAATAATATTGTCTTTGTCGAATCTTGATAATACTTCACTAGATGGCGTAGATGATCCATCTCTTTCTTTGTGGCTGTTAATTCCTTTTCATCTCTTTTTTCTCTGTCCAGCGTTGCATCAATTATATCCATTTTCGCCCCGATTAGCTCAGTTGTCTTAGCATTCTCTATGTTGAGAAGTGTTTCTTCTGTGGTGATGAGGAGTGTGCTATCAAGAGTGAGCCTCCTTTTCTTGGTGGTCCTTCTCATCACAACTTTCCTCATTTTGTCATAAGCGATCGCTTGTATATTGATGACCTTTTCCACTGGATCAGGAATCTGTTGATCCTCACAAGTCAGAGTGTTTCCTAGGCTTCCTTCCATACATATGTGTTCTATGACCAGCTCTTGTAGTTCTTTAGCAGGGGGAACTTCTGTATGTCTTGGTGACTCGGCCTCCTGTTGCGGTTCGTTGGTTGATGGAGTCTCAGTTTTAGATGGGAAGAGGGGAAAAGGATCAACATTTACTAGAGGATTGGCTATTAAGATGTTGATTTCTAATCGTTGTGATTATTATTCCTATTCATCATAGCCCAACTCCTCCTTGGAACTGTCCATCTTAGGTTGAATTCTCGATTGGTCGATAAATTCAATGTCCAGCATGCTTCCAGCCTGGTTGTCGACTTCTTGGGGAATTGAGGTCAAAGCTTCAGGATTTAGAGCAGATATTTCTCCTGGTTCTTCCTCCTCCATGATTGGTACTAGGGTTCTGAGCGAAACCCCTGAGATTTCCTCATCGTCGTATATGGTAATTAGGTCTATGAGGATGTCGGGCACATCTGTCCCACTTGATGTTGTTATTTCCCTTAGTTGTGTTGCAACAACAATCAACGACCTTGCATGTTCTCACATAATGCTTGGGTTTTCTGGATGAGCGGTCTCCTCTAGTGGAGTTGTCTTTGGGACATTTAGCTCTTCTCCGAGATTGATTGTGTCGACCGAGATGACTCTTAAGGGTTATATCAAAGGATAAAGTAGGGGGTCATTTTCGAACCTTTGCACGACTCTTTGGGCTTCCTCTAGCAACAACATCCCTCTACTTTGTACCTATGTGGCTTCTACTACTTTGTTTTCTTCCCTAACCCTGAGGGCTTCTTGAGTTGTTTGTTCTATCGTTTCAACCTACTCATCTATTTTCATAGCTTTAAATATCGTCATATTGGGCTTAGATTTTCTCTGGAGCACCTCCTCCCATTCCTGAGCACCTTCTGTAGAGATCTCGTCTTCAAACTTATCATGGGCATACGACCAATACAAAGACACCTGTGATGCATGTTGGGGTACTAGGCCCTTTGGGTCATGTTTGTGAAATCGCCTTGTGGGAAATCTATACTCCAAATGGCTCAAACCCTCTTGTTTTGCTTGTGTAGTATCTTTCACAATGTAAAACCCTACATGAAATCAATAGGGTGTGAATGCTCTCTTTTTGTCTTCTACCAAAGTGGCATTATAGCCTTGCAAAATGGTTTGATAGCAAATTTCTCCCATAATGAGTCGGTCCGGGACATGAGTGAAGAGTAAATGTGGAGTGTCAGTGGCCTCAAACACCCTGATGTAGGTGGTAGTTTATTCCAGGTACCAGTGGCCTACTTTGGAAATCATCTTCTTGGTTGTTGTCGTAAACCTTGGGAATTCTTTCTTAAAAATAATAAAATAAACTCGAGCTATAAATTCATCACATATAAGAACGTAAGATTTATTTTACATGTTCTCCTACACAATGCTGAAATAGGCATGCACAGGTAGCTCCACAATATGCCATCTCAGATTCATGCCTACGAAGACGGTCCTTGCACAGATCACGTCCAGTAAGTATGACGCCATGTGGAAAGCTGGCGTTTATCCATCCTTTGGCGTCTGGGCTTGCAGTATGTTGGTGCTAAGTTGTTTTGAAATAATCGCTCCCCAATTGAAGTTGTTGATGGAGATTGCCACAGTGTATGCCATGGGCATCCAAGCTTCTGAAAACTTGGCACAATCCCTTTCCCTGTATAATAGGTAGATCAGAGCCATCAGGTAGATATATGGCTCTCTAAGATTGGTCGTATCATACCAATCATTTCTCATGTTCGTAAACTTCTTATCTTCTTTCCACCATGAGTCCATCAACCTACTAATGTCATGGAACTCATAGAATTTCACTACAAACTCGGTATTTAACCTTTCCTCTGGGTCTTTGATTTTGTAGTATTTTTGGACTTCTATTGGGAGAAAACCACAAAACATCCGCCATTTTCATCATTGACCACACATTTCATTGTATCTATGCGGTCGATTATCCACCCCAAGGTCTCAATGTAAGGCAAGACTAGGGTTTGGTAGGCTACCATGTGTAGGCATGACCGTCGAATGTTCAGGAATACCTGGTCATCGATCACTCTAACCTCTGGGTCACTGTGTGGTATAAACTCTAGGTAATCTTCCCAGTTGATTATGTTAAACAAAACTCCCCACTGTGGGAGCACCACTTTCGATTCAGTACTTGCCTCTGTGTCACCGAATGCAGGAGGTTGGCCAACCACCTTTTTGGTATACGTTCAGATGATTGATTCCCCTTTAGTGGAAAAATCAATTTGTCTAGCAGCGCTAGGTGAAGACCCTTCATCGATCTCTACTTCTTTCAATTTTGGTGCTCTCGGAGAGTACATGGTCGTTGGCTTCCTTGGAGGAATTTTTTCTATAAAAATAACAGAGTAAGACACCTCCTTGCAGAAATGATATTGAAATCTAGACAATTGCGACTGTCGAAATTATACAAACGATTCATACCTCCTCTTCGCACAAGCTTAACCTATTTTAGAATTCTGAAAATAGACTGTGATATCTTAAAACGCTCTCTCGTTCCTTCGTGCTCTAGGAATGAAAAACTTGTGTAAAGAATGTTGTGTTCAGATTTGTCTTTACAATTTAAAAATAGAGCATACTTAATTTGGCACGTCAGTTCTTGAATTCAGTGCATAAATATGGTCTACACAATCCATCACCAAGATCTGAATCATGTTCAGGATTTAATGCAATCGCGGGCTGGCGACGCAAAAGTGGGTTACTACGTAGTTCCTCAACGATTTCAAACTCCTATTATTTGATCAACGCGTGGGTTAGTAATGTGTGTTAATCAATGCATTGATTGGCCTATTAAATAACAAAATCCGATCTTATTTTTCGTCGAAGATGTCCCATCCTACCATCGACGTCCTGTCAATCGTCAGTTAAATAAGTTGATCAGTGTCAGGATTTTTCCTTAGACAATGTTCGTTAATACCATTTTAGAAAAAGTGTCGATGTTGACCCGGACTGCCATACAATGTTAACGTGGGGATGTTGACCTGGAAGGGTGATCATGACACGTGACGTTTGATTTTGGCTCCTTCGTTAAAATTTTCTTCGGAACTGGGGATTTTCTTTAGACACGACTCTAGGAACCTCATCCTATCTTGTCGATGCTAACGACATGTCGAGGATCAATGATCGATGAGTCTCTATGTTTATTACTTCATGATTTCATCCCTCGAAATTTGTCGATGTCGATAACGTATTATCGATCGACGATCAACATTGTGTCGATGTAAAGACTTTCTGCAATTTAAGGTTTCCTTCGGATATCACCGACCCTAAATATATTGGTGATCGACGATTGAAGGTTTGTTAGGTGTTTCGATGTTAGCACTTTCCTTTTCATACCTCCCCGATTCTGATGATACATCGACGAGATTTCGACAACTTCTTCAGAAGACATAATCAGTGATCGACACTTTTCTCTTTCATTCTCCTGATGCTGATGATAAATAACCAATTGATGATCGGTGCTTGTCGTTGTCATATGATTGATTTTACTGCTCAAATCGTTCTGATTCCGATAATGGGTGCATGGATTAAAATTCTAGCTGTGTATACTTAGTTAAAATGACAAGTGTTCTTTAAAAAAGAAGTTAATCTATTCAACAAGTCCAAACCAATCCGAATGTGATCGATGATAAAACATAAGAACAAATAACTTAAATATCCCTACACAATTGACTCAATTTAGGAAGAGAACAAAAAACAAAGTGGTACCCAAAAGAGAAAATTCTTCACAAAGCTTTTAGGGTGTGTTGAGTGCTCAACAAATGGCGATTCTCAGGGCGAAAATAGAATATCTACTCCTTCCTTCGGGCTTAGCTTGTGTATAATTTGGTTGAGAAACTAATTGGATTTGCATTCAATAGAGTATTTCCTATCCATGCATCCACAAATTCTCGAGTTCGTGAATCCAGATCCACCTATGGAGTTCATCCCTTTTCCCACCTTCATTCCTCTTGGCCATGACCCACACCCTTCTTTGACAAGAATTCGATAAAGCATCCACTTGCTTGAGGCCATTTTAGTAATCATTATTCCCTCGCTATGGTGTTGCTCCGCTACCAGCAAGCGTCCATAGCCCTGACGGAGTCACCCCGACATCACAAACCTTGCTCTATTGTCAGCGAGCGTCCATAGCCCCGACAGAGTTATCTGCATACCCTCTCTAACTTTGCACTCCTTTTAATAAAGCTCATTTTCTTCTGGCATATATGCCATGAGTGAGTCAAAGAGGAGGACATTTGTTATCTACAAGGCGAAACAATTAAGGTGAAATCCTTCCTAGCTCTGTGTAGAGGTACATGTGATCCTTTCCAACTAACCATATTTACCTTTGGGCTTTAC
>JASDQU010100435.1:230285-275259 GCA_032191745.1 Picea mariana | reverse complement strand
AAACAATATTTTAAACACTGAGAGCTCTTTTAAACATGCTCATCTCTAGCCTCAATATATCATCTATGAGACTGATCTTTGGCCCATCCAGGCCTAATGTTTAAACCATGCTTTGATACCACCTGTAACACACCCAACCCCCTAAGTACCCTTTTAAGGGATGGGGCATTAATTTATTTCTTTTTTTGAACCTCTTCAAATCCCATTAAAAAGGACACCATTGTATTATTCTTGCTGAGAGCTTTCAAGCGACTGTAAGTTTTCTCAAAACAGAGCTCTAGATAAAAAATTATGGCCCTTTGAAGTTTTGGGGCCTTTATTGACCAAATGCCTACGTACTACCATGTGGCATCCATGTCATCATGCCCATATGATGTGGCACTAATGTGTTTGAACACATCACCCTTAGCGTAGAAGTGGTTGCAATCATGGCACTTGGCACTTATTCCATCGGGCCCTCGACCCTCCAAGCTCTTAGCACTTGCTATAGAAATCCTTTCAATGATCGTGGTTCGATTATTACAAGACACTTATTAAGTTAATATCGGAATTAACACTCCTGAGTTGGTTAAGCGATCGATGGTTGGGATCTATCGATGTTCAGATCTAACGACTGATAATTGGGATGCCAACCAATGGCCTCTACATCCCACGTGTTTCATACTCGACACATAGGCTCTACATGGAATTCCCATGTCATGGCACCACCTGACTTGACGTGACACATGGAACTCATACCACTCGACATGTGGCACTCATTTCCTCCACGAATCCATATTCAATATTACCAAATCTATGTGACACATGGCACCACTCACATCATGACATTTGGTGCCACCAAGTAATCATGGATTTCAGGACCTCAATCGCTTACCGACCTCCTGTAGACTAAAACTCCCCAAGGTCTATTGTCTGGGGATTATGAGATAATTAAATAAGTTAATCTTGTGATTAATTAAGGTAATCATCAGATGATGAGAAACCTCTGATGCCTGACGTCCCGAGGATTATGAGGTGATTAATTACCATAATCTCAGTGATTAATCAGATTATTCCCAGTACTACGACTCCTAAGCTTATGAGAAGATCTATGGTGGAGATCTATCCATCGTGAGAAATCTAAGGATGACACGTGTCACTGCCAGGTAACGATATACATCGAGACCATGACTCTTTCCCAGTCTCCTACACACTAAAACTCCCCGTCATCTAGGGTTCGATTGATTTCTCTCCACTTATATCAACAGTGGAGATTTGCCTTCCCTCATATTTGACGATCGACATTTCAAAAGCATCGATGCAAAGGACTTAAGTCTATGAGGGCCCACACTCTACTCGTTCTCAACCAGAATTTCATAGGTGTCATCCCTGGGACACCGTAGTTGCCAAGATGACACACTACGTCAATATGACATCACTCTCTCTCTTTCTCTCACTCAGGCTTGTTATAGTTGAAGGTATGGAACCAAGGGCTAGAACCTTGTTCCCAGACTCCCATTCCTTTGATATGATATATTGTTCGTGTTCAACCTGCCACTAATCCAAAAACTATCAAGACCCCTCTCCTATCTCTGGAGTGGTAGAAACTATAAGGATCAGACAATGGAGATTTTGAGCATCCATCAATAGATCGATGACTCTCGTACAAGCGGATCTCGGGCCCCGGCTAGTTCTGGTGAGTTGGAAGAACATAAAAGATTTGGGGGTCTAATGTCGAGATATGTCGAGCTAATGTAATCTGCCCATAGTTACTCCCTTCGTGACTTAGAATATGACAAATTTCACCTATGTAGCCTCAATGCCAACTTCTTCCTGAGCTTTACATAATAGATCGACGAATGGTATTTGATCGTTCTCTGATCTAACGACCACCATTCTTGCATGGATTTACAAGGGACTATGATGGGTAACCAACCCATCTTTGGACAACTGATATTAACTCTCAGCTTAGGGATCAACAAATGTTGAGTCTCATCGATTTCATTCAATGTAAATTGAATTATATCTTGAGATTTTTGGACTTAACAGTCCCACGCCCTCATGCAACATCATCCTATTGGTTTTTTAACTCAGCTTCCTCAGACCCTTAATCCATTTATAACAAGTAATAAGATTTCTTTATGACATTCAATCAAGGACTCGATTCCTTGCAAACATTCATACAATTTCACCATTATTCAACCTTGAAATGAAACAACCACTTTACTCATCAAACAAGCATACGTAGTCATATATGTAAATATAGGCTCTTAGCTATTCATTCTAATTCAATTACACAAAGTGTAAGAAGCACTTATCTGGTTTACAAGCTTGTATCCAGCCAACCGACTATGGGTGTTCTCCTTTCCACCCAACCTTAGGCTCAGATGCATTCACTCTTAGCACTCTAGCCACCCCCGTGCTAAGACATGATACCACCAGGGAACTCTCTCATTGTTGACTAATCAAGTCAATAAATAGATCAGGGAGGTTAGTCTCCTCCACTTCTCTGGCAACAACAAAAGTCTCCCACTAGAGGACAAGGTGCCATGCATGTGGGAATTTTCATTGGCACTAGTTTTTCCTTTCGTTTCATCAAAATTGACCTAGAAATGAGGCTAGGGTCTCATGGGAAAAATGATGGTTCTTGTGGGCTTGTGATGGGGTTCCACACCCACAAGAGGAGATTAAAATATTCTAATTTAATGTTGACTTGTGAAAGGGCTCTTTGACACACCCTTTTGGACTTGAATAAATAAAGGTCAAGTCATTGTGCAATTAGACCATTGTGCAAGTATGGAGATAGCATAAGCGAGGTGCAATTGTGTAAGGAGCTTGGAAATTTCAGCAAGGAGAAATCTAAAGTTGTGAGGAAAATCTGGCCTACAGTTTGGGGTGTTTTTTGTTTTAGATTTATATTCAATGAAGGCTTCTTCTCAACCTAGGAGGGTCACACACGTGAGAAGAGGAGAAAAAACAGGATGCACATGTGGGAGAGAGGTACAGGCCACACATGTGAAGCAGTTGTACAACCACATGTGTGAGTAAAAATTGTAGAACATAGTCCGCACGTGTGAGGGAAAGCAGGTTGTATGTGTGATATATTTTTTGGGCATATTTGGTGCACATGTGTGAGGAGTTTGAGGCAACAACAGGTCCATAGTGTTGACATCAGCAGTCGTACAACTATCATCATCATTAGTATATGTGGTAGCAGCAATTTTTTCAGGAAGAGGTGATTTACAGGTATTTACTAGGTGTGCATTTTGTTGATTTTCATTGTTTTGAGGAGGAAAAGGTTGTCTTGATTTTAGTCAAAGTGTGTTGATCATGTGGGCTGGTTTTTTCCCTCAGATTTTATGAATTTGATAAATGTTACAGGACATAATTTTTTCTCAATTGTGTTGATGATTCACCTTTGATCTTTTGTGTTTCCGCTGCATATAATTTTTGTCTTAATTTTCAGTGTGAAATTGTTCAGTGATAACAACTAGGGTGTAACTATTATCTCACTAGGTAGCAATTTTCAGATATAAAAATTGGTCACATAGAGTGCATGTGAAAATTTGACATGGTATCAGAGCTTGGGATTTCAAGAGAAGAGGATCATCTTGAGACACACTTTTGACTACAACACTGGAAGAGTGTTGTTCTTGTTCTGGTCTTTGTTCTTGTTCCAAGCAGGTCAAGATGGTGAACACATTGAAGCTTGAGGATAGGTTGGAGGGGTAAACCAACTTCTGGTCTTGGAAGGCAAGGGTTCTCCTCTTGTTGGAATAAAATAACCTCGAGGAGTATGTTGAGAGTGTGGTTGCAGATCCTACTGATCCACAAGAGTTGACATCACACAAGAAGAAAGAAGTGAAGGAGAAGCGATTATTGCTAGAATCTATGAAGGATCACTTAATCCCCCACGTTGTTGAGAAGACAACTACCAATAATATGTATGATGCCTTGGTGGGTCTCTACAAAAACAAGAATATATGGAGGATGCTACACTTGAAGCACCAAATTCAGATTATTAGGATGTCTAGTGAAGACACAGTGGCCAACTATCTTATGAAGATTACACAGATATGAAATCAAATTGTAGCGATTGGTGAGATAGTGCAGAATGTTGCGTTGGTGAATGTGTCGTTGAGAGGTCTTCCCAGGTCTTGGGAACAATTTGTGCATGAGATATGTGCACATGAGACATTGCCACTTTTGATGGGATATGGGCCGATTTTATCGAGGAGGAGACCTGGTTGGTGTCCATGGAGAATATGGATGGTATGGTGAAGAGTAACAGTGATGAGGATTGAGTCCTTATAGCCCACCTAGGAGGGGAAAAAGAGGTTCTCTAGATTGAAGAGGTCCTCCAGGAAGAAGATATTCTCCCAAGAGAGATGCATCCGCAGAGCCTAGATGAAAGAAAGATCTTATCAAGATTAGATTCTTTGAGTGTCATGACTTTGGCCACTGTTCTTCACAGCCTCCACTCCGGAGGGGTAGAGGAATAAGGCATCAAGCATCAACAACAGAGGTTGATGACGTTACAAACAGGTTCTAGAGGGAGATTTTGTTGGTCTCCAACCTTTCAGGTATAGTCTCTGGCAGGGAGACTTGGTTGGTGGATAATCGAGCATCTTTCCATATGACAAGTGCATGAGAGTTGTATTACACTCTCACAGACATTGGCTCAGAATTATGTGTGGAGATTGGTATGGGAGCCAAGCATTCAGTACAAGGATATGGTACAATATCATTTTGATTGGATTCATGAGAGATAATGAGGGTGTCAAATGTGTTGTGAGTTTCAGAACTCGGAAGGAGTGTCCTCTCAGACTCAGAGATTGAGAGGAAGGGATATCATGTATTGTTTTGATATTGACAGGTATTTTTTATGCCCAGACGGTCTAGATTCACATCAATAATGGCTCTTGTATTTAGAGAGGGTAACCTATACAGGTTGAGGGGTCAACCTATGGGTGTTATGGCCAGTATGAGCAGAGAAATAGAGGAGGAGGAGCAGGTAGCTCCACTAGTGGTGAGGCATATGGCCCCACCAATAGCACAGGTTCAGATGGAAAAGGTGGCTCCACGAGTAGTGAGGCAGGTGGCCTCACTGGTAGTATCGACTAAGAGGGAGCCAGAGTTCAGAGGGAGTCATCCCTCATGATATAGGAAGGAGGAGAAACCTCCCAGGACTATGCATAGGATAGTGGACAGGGAGTAGATGGCCCCAAAGGTTGTGCATACTAAGAGGGATTCATGTTTCAAAAGGAGCATGCAGTCTCAAAGTGAGCATGATTTTAGATAGAGTCAATTGGTTCAGAGGGAGAGATGGTCATCTAGAGGGATTTCCCCCTTAGGTTTAGATAGGAGAGAAACATCTTCTAGGACTGGAAAATAGGTTTCATGGGTTGAGGACGTCAGATGGGAGATGCAGGAGAAGGAGGCTTCTAAGAGTTATGTACCTTCCATGGAGGATCCAGTTGATTCAATAGGTTTTTCTACAGTGATAGAGGAAGAAACCAAGCAAGAAATAGGATTTGGTTCAGTCACCAAGGGAGTAGCCAGTGAGGTAGATTGGATAGCGGGATTCGCTTTAGTAACCAAGGATACGACCAGTCAGACATATTTTTCCTCAGTGATGAGGATGTGACCAATCAAACATATTTTTCCTCAGTGACCAAGGATGTGGCCAATTAGACAAACTAGACAACAGTATGTTCTCCAATGATCGAGGCTGAAGCTAGTCAGACAGACTTGAAAACAAGACTTATTACGGTGACAGAGTTCATAGACCCATTTGCCACAATGATAGAGGGATTACCTAGTCAAGATTGGAGTGTAGATGAGGTGGCATATTTAGAGTTACTTTTACTATGTGTGGCAGTGGTGCATCCAGATGTTGGAGGATGGGATACCTCCCTCGCTAAGAGGGAGTGTTGATTTTGTAGCTTTTCTAGGTATACCCACTAGAGGCCAAGGTGCCAGGCGTGTGGGAATATTCATTGGAACCAATTTTTCCTTTCATTTCGTCAAAAACAACCTAGAAATGGGCTAGGGCCTCATGGGAAAGATGATGTGTATTGTGGGCTTGTGATGGGGTGTTGAGGGGTCGAAAATCCTTCAACTCAATAGTAGGAACCAAACCTGCTTAAGAGGCCCAATTAGAGTCGTAAGCATTTGATGAGCAAAATGGTTCTCCAAATCTTTGATCCGACCTTTTTATCGATGGGATTTATGGGTAACTGACAGGTGTATCTTTATATGAAAAGTTTCTCCTTCAGGTTAATAGATTCTCTTTTTGTATTTTTGTACTCTTGAATAATGTAGGTAAAATAAATATGATGGCATAAGCCAACTGATAAAGGAAGTTACTAAAGACTGAAGAATGTTGAGCTTGGGATAACCCTTATACCTTAGCATGAAGACAACGATAATTAGACCTATTTCAATGTTAACAATAATACTTTTACTTGTGGACATTTATCATTCACTGAGATAACAATTGTAGAAAGGAAAACAAATACGTAACAAATATGAAGGAAAGAAAATTAGTTCTCTTAACTCTACTATCAATCACATATCAACACATCGATTTCTTTTCATCATCTAGAACAAAACAACAGTTATAATATTGAAAGATAACTTAACAATAGATACAACAACTCTTACTCAATACAACAACACTATAAAACTCGAAGACGAAAACAATCCCTCCCTGATCAAATCAAGTTGACGCTTTAGATGAAAAAATTATCTTTGGTTCTAAACATAAATTCTTAATTAAAGTTGCACAGAAATAATTCTTTTACAATTCTCAAAAGAGGGTCTTTCCCAAAACCATCGACCCTTTGCACAAGGTTGATCTCCCTATTTATAAAGGATCACTAAGCTAAAAATAACTACTAAAGTTGTGTTAAGTAAAACAAAATTGACACGTGGCAAACTCTATCTCCTCATTCTCTTGAGACCATCCAATTTTTACTGCAGTGGATGATTTCTCTCATACTCCGTCCACTTGAAGAAAATGTCTTTGCATGTGTTTGCATAAGGAAATCTATGTTGATCCATCAATGCGGAAAATACTTCCTTTATCTCCACTGCTTGTTCTCTATACCTAATGAGATTGACACTTAAGCATTGGATAATTGCAAGAGATTTTATTGGGTGCTCCATGAACTTATTTACTTGACTTGGGGTCATACTTGAAATCTATGAGATCTCTACCTCCCATGCTGAGTCTTGCTATGCATGTCGTTAGACTATGTCATGCAAATCGGTGAAACTTTCTAGTGGGCCGAATTTTGGTAGGCCAATGTTTTCTATCTCCTGATTGATCTTCTCCCATCTTTTTTTGCACTCTCCCCACCTTTAGTGTATCTTCCTCTGAGGTTCCTGGACCATGCTCACCCAGTATTTGATTTCCTTCATGATTCAAGAGATGGTGTTATCCATCGGTACTCGAATTTCATGCTCTTCCGAGTCTCGACCCTTCTGCACCACACTAATATAGTCAATCCACTCTAAGGCATGATGTGCCTTTTCATAAAATCTCTACACGTCTTTACAATTTTCCATCCCCGTGAGAGATCCTCTTGAAAAATGACTATGAAAATGGTGAAGAGATTTCTTTCGTTTGTGAATTGTGCATACATTTCTCTGAACTCACTCCTAGGAATACTATTGCCTGTGTCAAATCTTGATAATACTTCGCTATATGGAGCAGATGACCCAGCTCTTTCTTTGTGGCTACTAATTCCTTTTTATCTCTTTTTGCTATGTCCAGCGTTGCATCAGTTATAGCCATTCCCAACACAATCAGCTCAGTTGTCTTAGCATTATTTGTGTTGAGAAGTGTTTCTTCTGTGGTGATGAGGAGTGTGCTATCAAGCGTGAGCCTCCTTTTATTGGTGGTACTCATCATCATAGATTTCCTCTTTCTGTCATAAGAGATCGCTTGTATATTGACGACCTCATCCACTGGCTCAAGAATCTGTTGATCCCCCAGGTCAGAGTGTTGCCTAGGCTTCCTGCCGTATATATTTGTTCTATGACCAAATCTTGTAGTTCTTTAGCAGGGGAAACTTATGTATGTATTGGTGACTCAGCCTCCTGCTGGTGTTCGACAGCTGATGGAATCTTGGCTTTAGATGGGGAGAGGGGAAAAGGATCAGCATTTACTGGAGGATCGGCTATTGAGATGTCGATTTCTAATCGATCTGTTTCTTCTTCATGTTCACCAGAGCCTAACTCCTCCTTGGAACTGTCCATCTTAGGCTAAATTATTGATTGGTTGATAAATTCAGTGTCCACCATGCTTCTAGCCTGGTCGTCACCTTCTTGGGGAATTGAGGTCAAAGCTTAGGGAGTTGGATCAGATGTTTCTCTTGGTTCTCCCTCCTTTATGATTGGTAATGGGGTTATGAGTGAAACCCATGAGCTTTCCTCATCGTCGTATATGGTAATTAGTTCTATGAGGACGTCGGGAACATCTTCCCCACTTGATGTTCTTGTTTCCCTCAGCTACATTATAACAACAATCTGCGACCTTGCATGTTCTGAAATAATGCTCGGGTTTTCTAGATGAGTGGTCTCCTCTAGTGGAGTTTTCTCTATGCCATTTAGCTCTTTTACGAGATTGATTGTATTGACCGGGATGACTCTTAAGGGTTTTATCAAAGGATCAAGTAGGGGGTCATTTTCGAACCTTTGCACGACTCTTTGGGCTTTGTCTTGCAACAACATCCCTCTCCTTTGTGCCTATGTGGCTTCTACTGCTCTATTTTCTTCCCCGACCTTGAGGGCTTCTTGAGTTGTATGTTCTATCATTTCAATCTGCTCATCCATTGTCATGGATTTAAATCTCTTCATATTGGGGTTAGCTTTTCTCTGGAGCACCTCCTCCCAATCTTGAGCACCTTCTGTAAATATCTCATCTTCAAACTTATTGTGGGCATATAACCAGCAGGAAGACACTTGTGATGCATGTTTGGGTACTAGGCCTTTTGGGTCATGTTTGTGAAATCGCCCTGAGGGAAATATATACTCCAAATAGCTCAAGCCTTCTTGTTTTTCTTATGTAGTATCTTTCACCATGTAAAACCCTACATGAAAGCCATAGGGTATGAATGCTCTCTTTTTGTCTTTTACCAAAGTGGCATTATAGCCTTACAGAATGGTTTGATAGCAAATTTCTCCCACAATGAGTCAATCCAGGACATGAGTGGGGAGTAAATGTGGAGCGTTAGTGGACCCAAACACTCTGATGTAGGTGGTAGTTTCTTCTAGGTACCAGTGGCCTACTTTGAAATCATCTTCTTGGTTGTTGTTGTTGTAAGCCTTGACCATTCTTTCTTAAAAAGAATAAAATAAAATCGAGCTATAAATTCATCACATATAATAGCGTAAGATCTCTTGTACCTGTTCTCCCACAAAATGATGAAATAAACATGCATAGGTAGCTCCGCAATATGCCAACTCAAATTCATGCCTGTGAAGACATTCCTTGCGCAGATCACGTCTAGTAAGTATGACGCCATGTGGAAAGCTGGCGTTTCTCCATCCTTTGGCGTTTGGGCTTGCAATATGTTGGTGCTGAGTTGTTTTGAAATAATCGCTCCCCAATTGAAGTTGTTGTCGGAGATTGCCACAGTGTATGCCAGGGGCATCCAAGCTTCTGAAAACTTGGCACAATCCCTTTCCTCATATATTTGGCAGATTAGAGACATCAGGTAGATATATGGCTCTCTAAGATTGGTCATATTGTACCAGTCATTGCTCATGTTCGTAAACTTCTTATCCTCTTTCCACCATGAGGCCATCAACCTGTTGATGTCATGGAACTCATAGAATTTCACCACAAACTCGGTATTTAAACTTTCCTCTGGGTCTCTAAGTTTGTAGTCTTTTTGGACTTCTATTGGGAGAAAAACCCCAACACATCCGCCATTTTCATCATTCACCACGTATTTTGTTGCATCTGTGTGGTTATCCACCCCAAGGTCTCAATGCAAGGCAAGACCGGGGTTCGGCAGGATACCATGTGTAGGCATGATCACTGAATGTTCGGGAATACCTGGTCATCGAGCACTCTAACCTCCGGGTCACTTTATGGTATAAAATCTAGGTAATCTTATTAACTAATTCTGTTAAACAAATCTCCCCATTGTAGGAGCACCACTTTCGATCCAGTACTTTCCTGTGTGTCGCCAAATGAAAAAGGTTGGGAAAATGCATTTTTGGTAGATGTTCAAATGATTGGTTCCCCTTTAGTGACAAAATCAATATATCTAGCAGCGTTGGGTCAAGACCCTTCATCGACCTTTGCTTCTTTCAGTTTTGGTGCCATAGGCGAGCTCCTGGTCATTGGTTTCCTTGGAGGCATTTTTTCTGCAAAAAGAACAGAGTAAGATACCACCTTGCAGAAATGATATTGAAATCTAGACAATTGAGATTGCTGAAATTATACAAACGATTCATACCTCCTCTTCACATAATCTTAACCTAGTTTAGAATTCTTAAAATCAATGGTGATCCCTTGGAGCGCTCTCTTGCTCCTTCGTGCTCCGGGAATGAAACAATTGTATACAGAATGTTGTGTTCAGATTTGTCTTTACAATTTAAACATAGAGAATACTTACCTTGTCGCGTCAGTTCTTAAATTCAGGGCGTAAATGCAGTCTACTCAATCCATCACCAAGATCTAAATCATGCTCGGGATTAAATGCAATCACGGGTTGGCGGCGTAGGAGCAGGGTACTATGTAGTTCATCGGCGGTTTCAAACTCCTATTATTTGGTCGACACGTAGGTTAGTAACATGTGTTAATCAATGCATTGATTGTATTATTAAATAACAAAATCCGATCTTATTTTTTGTCGAAGATGTCCCATCCTACCCTCGATGTCCTATCAGTCACATGTTTAAACAAGTGGATTGATGTCAACGTTTTTCCTTAGACAATGTTCATTAATACCTTTTTAGCAAAAGTGTCGAAGTCGACCCGGACTGTCGTACAGTGTTGACATGGGAATGCTGGCCTGGAAGGGTAATCATGAAATGTGACATTTTATTTTAGCTCCTCCGTTAAAATTTTCTTTAGAACCAGGGATTTTCTTTAGACACGGATCTAGGAATATCAGTGTATCCTACCGATGTAGATGACATGTCGAGGATCGACGATCAACGATTCTCTATGTTTATTACTTTGTGATTTCATCCCTCGGAATTTGTCAATGTTGATAACATATTATCGATCGGCTCTCGGCATTGTGTTGAAGTAAAGACTTTCCGCAGTTTAAGATTTCCTTCGGATATCACCGACCCTGAATATATCGGTGATCGGTGATCGGAGGTTTGTTAGATGTGTCGATGTTAGCGCTTTCCTTTTCGTAGCTCCCCAATGTCGATGATACATCGAGGAGATTTCAACAACTTCTTCACAAGACATAATCAATGATCAATACTTTTCTCTTTCATTCTCCTAATGTCGATGATACATCAGTGATCGACGATCGATGCTTGTCGTTTTCGTATGGTCAATTTTACTGCGCAGATCGTGTCAATGTCGATAATGGGTGCATGGCTTAAAATTCTAGCTATGTATACATAGTTAAAATGCCAAGTGTTCTTTAGAAGAGAATTTAATCTATTCGACAAGTCCAAACCAATCTGAATGTGATCGATGATAAAACATAAGAACAAATAACTTAAATATCCCTACACAACTGACTCAATTCAGGAAGAGGACAAAAAACGAAGTGGTACCCAAAAGAGAAAATTCTTCACAAAGCTTTTAGGGTGTGTTGAGTGCTCAACAAATGGTGATTCTCTAGGCTAAAATATAATCTCTGCTCCTTCCTTTGGGCTTATATTGTGCAGAAGTTGGTTGAGAAACTAACTTGCTTTTAATTCAACAAAGTATTTCCTATCCATGCGTCCACAACTTCCCAAGTTCATGAATCTGGATCCGCCTATTGAGTTCAACCCTTTTCCCACCTTCGTTCCTCTTGACCATGACCCATGCCCTTCTTTGACAAGAGTCAGGTTAGGCATCCACTGGCTCGAGGCCATTTTAGTTATCATTATTCCCTCACTATGGTGTTGTTCTATTTCCATCGAGTGTCCATAGCCCCAATGGAGTCACCTCGACATCACATACCTTGCTCTGTTGCCAGTGAGCATCCATAGCCTCGACAGAGTTGTCTACATAACCTCTTTAACTTTGCACTCCTTTTAATATAGCTCATTTTCTTCTCGCAGAAATACCATGAGTGAGTCAGAGAGGAGGACGTATGTTATCTGCAAGGAGAAACTATTGAGGTGAAATCCTTCCAAGCTCTGTCTAGAGGTACATGTGATTCTCTCCAACTAACCATCTTTACCTTTGGTCTTTACCAGACCACCAGGCGAATATTTCATCACTTACCAAAGTTGTATGTTTTGCAAAGACAAGATATAGATCTCCTTTAAGAAATTTGTATTTGCCTAGCGTCTCTTATGTTGCACGTAAGAATAATTTACGAGCAGAGTATGCTTCACCGTATTTTTTAAAGTCAACCACTACTTTAAAGAACAAAATTTAATTACAAGAAAAAAAACCGAGCAGAAGAAAAAACAAAAATAAAGAAGAGTTTGCAATCGGCCTACCCTAAACCTACACACTTATTCTGATCAAAATATATACTAAAAGAAAATATGAAAATACACATTATTATTATATTATTATTATTATTATAATATTATTATTATATTATTATTATTATTATAATATTATTATTATTATTATTATTATTATATTATTATTATTATTATTTTAAGAGAAGTATTGTTTTAAGGCTTGGCCATTCACTGGGAGGGTGTTGAGTTCCCCCCTCATATTTTGCAACTGGTATGTGTCTGCCCCAATTTTCTTGGATACCTGAAAATGTCTGAGCCAAAGATTTTGAAATTTCGAGTGTTTTACTTTACACTCGTTTGCTTTATCCCATTTCAAAACTAGGTCCCCTACTTCAAAACTTTTTTCTCTGGCCTTATGCTTGTCAAATCATCTTTTAACTGCATGTTGATGAGTGGTGAACTTAACTTTAGCCTTTCTCTTTCTTCGTCTAGAATGGGAAGGGTATCAATCCTTTGTTGTAGAGCAGATGAGGGATGACCTCTTAATGCATGGGCGAGCTATAAAGATGGAAGATACAATCTGTTTGGTGGAATGGCTTCTTTCCCATATACCAAAAAGTACGGAGAGTTTCCTATGGCTTCTTTAGGTGTTACTCTATTGGCCCATAGGGCATTATGGAGTGAATTATGCTAATTCCTCTGATTTTCAACAATTGTGTTTTTTAAGGTTCTTACCAAGTTTTTGTTAGTTGACTGTGCTACCCCATTCCCTTGCAGATAATAGTTTGCAAAGTATCTTATTATGATCCCTTTGTCAAGAGAGAATTCGGTCAAGCATATGGAAGAGAAGTAGGCAACATTGTCAACAACGAGGATGAAGGGTAGTCGAAACCTCGTTATCGACTGTTGTTCTAGAAATTGTATTACTACCTTTTCATTAATGTGTGTGAGAGGGATATCCTCTGTCCATCTTGTAAAATAGTATGTGGCTATCAAGATATACTTATGTTTTTTCGAAGAATTGGGAGTAATTTATCCTATAATGTTTATTCCCCACTGCTCGAATGTTCTGGATATAGTCTCCAACTGGAGTGGAATGATTTCTCTCTTTTCCCTACCAGCACTCACTTGACAAGTTTTACATTTCCTAGCATATGCGTGAGCATCCCTGAATAGAGTGGGCCAATGATAACCAACCCTTAATATTTTATGAGTCATGGTTTGTCCTGCAAAATGCCCACCTGGTGGGCCGTCGTGGAGTTTTCGCAGCACCTTTTCTACATCGTCCTGTTCAAGACATCTGAGCAGTACTCCATCATAGTTTATGCATAAAAGCATAGAATTTATGAGGCAATATTGAGCAGATTTTAACCTGAGGGCTCTCCTTTCCCTAGGGTTTAGATTTTCAGGACAAGACCCGTGATGCAGAAGATAAAACAGGTTTCCATACCAGGATTCTCGCCCGAGAGGTTTGTAAAGGGATTCGTCGTACCATAATGATAGCTCATTTTCCCAACCAGGGTCTTCTATGTTAATCAGATCTTGTGCCTAAGCAGCTAGTTTACACAATCCTTGTCCTTTGACTATTTTGGTCAGAAGAAAAGGTATAAAGAAAAAAATCCTTGCTAAAGTCGGGGCTTCGCAACACTAGTGCTTGGGATATTGCAGTCTTGATGTTATTAAAATCTCCTCTCCTTTCTTCATCCCATTTAAACTTTTCATCTTTGTGAATCATTTTTTGTAAAGGCTTAACAGTTTCAGCGAATTCAGGAGTGAACTTTCTCACAAAATTGATCTTCTCGAAAAAAGACTGCATGTCCTTTTTATTGTGAGGCAAAGGAAGTTGAGCTATTGCTTTTATCCACTCAGGGTCGATGCTAATTCCTTCTTGAGATATGATGTGACCTAATAATTTTCCTTCCTCTACACCAAAGATGGTTTTCTTGGGGTTCAAAGATATTCCATATTTCCTACACCTTTCAAAAATCTTAGTCAGATGTTGAATGTGGTCTTCCTTGTTTTTTGAGTATATTGTTATGTGATCTAAATAGACTACCACACACTTTTTAATCAATCCCTGAAAATATACATCCATGGCCCTATGGAAGGTTTCTCCTACATTAATCAACCTGAAGGGAATGCGTTTATAAACGAAGGCTCCCCACTTGGTTCGGAAGGTAGTTTTTAATCGATCATCTTATGAAACCAGGACCTGGTTATACCAAGAGAAACCGTCTAGGAGGGGAAAAATTTCAGAGACAGATACTATTTGTAGGAGTTGTTCCATGGGTGGGACTGGGTAGTTATCTTTTTTTGGTGCTCTGTTAAGTTTTCTGAAATCCACACACAGGCGGATCTCCCTATATTTTTTCCTGACAGGCACCAAATTGGCTACCCAGGCAGAGTGTCTAACCTAAAAAATAATCTTGGGATCTAACAATTTCTTCGTCTCTTGATACATCAGAGGTTCCAGAGATGGGTGGTACTTCCTGAGCTTTTGTTGGAAGGGTTTTACTCCAGAATTTAATGGGATTGTGTGTTGGATAATGCGAGTGTCATAAGTTTTTAATTCTCAATAAGACCACGCAAAGACATCTTGATATTCTTTAAAAAGTTTGAGATAAAATTTTATGTCTTCTTTGGACATTATTTTACCTAGATTTACATTCTTGGGGTTTTTAGGGGTTCCTAGGTTTATAGTCTCATATATAGGACATGAACTCCCTGTTTTTGCATTCTTTCACCCTCTAAATCTTTCCCTTAGGTCGAAAAGGTTCTCCAAATTGGCCACCCCTTTCGGTATCGTGTGAAACCTTGGTTTATTATTAGAGTGATATGTTCCCTTCTTCTGTTCATGGAGATTTGATTATGTGAGTAGTTCTTGGAATATTTCATCATGAATAGCCAAATCCTTGAAATTCTCTTGGTTAGTCAGGAAGTCAACAATCTGTTCATCTCCTCCAAAGACTTTCCAGTTAGAAATGTTGTTAGGCACCGACATCTTGTAGAGCAGTTCCACTTTGAACCTAGAGGCTTCATCATCTTCTAAAGGAGATAATCTCGAGGTTGTGATGGCTAAGGAATCAACAAGAGTATTCTTTGTACTGGGAACAACAGTAATGTTGAAGGCCTTAAAATTTTATATTAGTCTCTGTACCTCTTGCTGGTAATTTCTCAAGTGAGGTGAATTTCAATGGATAGTATTCTTTACTTGCCTAACGATAATTTCAGAGTCTCGAAAAACTTCCAGTTCTTTAATGTTTAATTCTATGGCTTTCTTTAGTCCTTGAACTAGAGCTTCATATTCAAAAGTGTTATTGGTGCATTCAAATTCTAGTCTGCAGGATAGGAAGTTCCACTTCCCCTTTGGGTCAATGAGAATACATCATGCTCCCAACGCTTCTTGTGATTTAGACCCATCAAAATACAACATCTAAACTTGTGAGAAAAATTTAGTAACTTCTTCATGCCTAGTTATTTTCTAACCTTCATCTTCCTTGTCTATTGCTCCCGACAGAGGATCCTAACAGAAGATGCTTTCTTTTGTGGTTTCTAGTAGATTTACTTGAAAGGTCATTTCATAATTTTGAGTGAGAGGTACATCAGACGAGAGAGGGGAGAAATTGTCGAAATCAGAGTCACATTAGTAGTTTCCTAACACGGGGAAATCTGTCGACGAGGGTTCGTTGAGAGATTCTAAATCGGTAATAGTGTTTTTGAGATATCTTTCCCTATCGATCCTAATCATGTTTGTATGTCCTTTTAATGGAAACCAGAGGTGAGCCCAGTCCGTACTAAAATATCCATTTAATTTCTCGGACAAATCTCGGCTAAGTAACAGTCCATAGGCCTCTGGGATATCTACTATGATTATGTCAATTAATCGAACAAATTTTGGATGTGTAGCCATTCTTATCATGACATATTTAAGTTCCCCAATAACCTTCACCTCAGTACTATCTAGTTGTATAACATGTTTATCACTTTTGAGCAGGGTTGCATTCAATTTCTTGCATATTGACAATGGCCTGACGTTGGAGGATGCCCCTGAATCGACTAGAAATTAAGCAGGTTTTTGTTAAAGACTTCAAACGTTAAAAGGAAAGGAGGAACAAAAGGATTTCCTCTTTTGTGTAAAGCGCAAGCATTCACACTCAGTTTATTCTTTAAATCTGTGGGGGATGGGACCTCACCTAGGTCAGTGCTTGTCATAGGGGCTTCTATTGATTTTAAGGCATGTAACAAAAAATCCTTTTGTCGGGGAATCCTACACATGTCCATGAAAGGCACATTAGCCTTCATATTCTTCAAGTCCTCTACTACATTATATACTATCTTAGGAGCTTCCTATGTGTGTATGTTAGTGGGATTCTTTTGAGAAGAAAATAGGGGTTTTGGACAATCAACCACTTGATTCCCTCTATATAAATCAGTAGTGGTGGGATTAATTTGGACCGGTTGACTTCTACCTCACATATGCACAACTAAGACTTCATTGGGAGGTTCATGTGCTTCAACGACGTTGTTGAAAGGCATCAGGTGGTTGGAATCCCATAACAACATGGTTGTCTCTTCCGATGGCTCATGACTTTCTTAATCAATGGAGTTTATTGTCAAGCCACTGGGTTGTTTGGTTAGGGAGAATTCATCTAGGAATTGATTAGCCATTAAATTCATAGCGTACACCCATTGATGGCAGTCCCTTTCTAAATGATTCTCTTGGTGGTACGTGCAGAAAGAGTCAGATGCTATAGTTTCTAAGTCAATTTTTAGGTTAGTTGGGGGAGGTTCTATAGCTTTAAAAGGTGGATTTATTTTAAAGAAGGGTTTATAAGGTCTCTGATTTTGGTTCCCCTCCCCAAAAATCCTTTTCATATCTACGATCTCGTTGGAGAGTTTTTTTATCATCCGCTGCAGATTTTCTAGATCTCCTCCCTCTTTATCAGAACCTAGTTTTGTTTCTCTTTAACAAAAGTCCTCTCTTAGGTAGAGTTTGGGTTTATTTCTTTGTCAGTGAGATCTGACCTTCTTTGCATCCTTTCATTTGAAATTCAATCATTTTGGCTTCCTCGAAATTTTCGGCTAGGGTATGTTTGGAAACCCTTTTTACGAACATGCAGATCGAAGTAGGGAGAGCATTAGAATATACCTCAATCTGTAACTCTTGGGTAGGTTTAACTTTGGGTTGAACTTTTTTCAGGATAGTGGTAAACCATTGGTTAAAATATTTAACCTTCTCTTTTGGACTCATGGTGGCGGCGGAAATTTCAACCATTAAATCTCTTATGGTGGTTTCTTCTACAAATTTTTCTAAAAAATATTTTTGAAACTTCGTCCAACTAGTTATGGATTTGAATGGAAAGTTAAAATACCAAGTCGAGGTTGAATTATCAAAGGTATAGGGAAAGATACTACACACTACATCCTCATGATGTACGTTCATCAATATTATAGCTAATATGAACTTCTTGATATGTTCTTCAGGAAATCCAAAGGTTTCGGGGTCAAATTTGGGGAGTAATTTTTCTAGATGTCAGGGTAAGTTATGCAACCATCCTGGGATTTCCAGAGCATCTATGGCCAACCATGGTTGATTATATTGAAGTCGATTTCCCATTTATTCATTGTTGTTGTTATTATCCTCCTTGTCTTCCAACTCAAAAGCTGAGCGATCCGAGTTGGACCCTTCCTTGTCATATTCAAAATCATCAAATTCAGTGTAGTTACCAGCTGGTCTTTCAGGGATCAGATTAAGGGGTTGTTCAATCTTAGCAAGGGAAAAATATATCAGGTATTCTATCGTTGACCAAAAACCTGTTCAGGGGTGTCAACAACTAGTCTTCTTACTTTTTTTCTGCGAGGGAGTAAAGGAGCTAAAGGTAACGCTCCAATTTGTGATTCTTATGAATTGGTTCAACTCCTCGTGGGGGAGAGCATAAGGTATTTCAGGGAATAGGTGTTATACTTCCTCTTGTTGAGGTGAGTTACTCGTTTTGGGAGTATTCTTTATATGTGGGTTGTTTTGAGAGTGACTAGCCATGCATGTGGGTTGTTTTGAATATACAGGCTATGCGGGATATATTATTAAAAATATTATTAGTGATTCATTCATTCAGGCCCTCCTTCTAGCGCCAATTCTATTGAGGGGTCGGAAATCCTTTAACTCAACGGTAGGAACCAAACCCACTTAAGAGGCCCAATTAGACTCATAAGCGTTCTATGAGTGGAATTGTTCTCCATATATTTGATCCGGTCGATTTATCGATGAGATTTACCGGTAACTGATAGGTGTATCTTTCTATGAAAATTTTTTCCTTCAGGTTAAGCGATTCTCTTTTTGTATTCTTGTACTCTTGAATAATCTAGAGAAAATAAAGATGATGGCATAAGCCAATTGATAAAGGAAATTACTAAAGACTAAAGAATGCTAAGCTTAGGATAACCCTTATACCTCAGCGTGCAGACAACGATAATTAGACCTATTTCAAGCTTAGAAATAATACTTTTACTTGTGGACATTTATGATTCACTGAGATAACAATTGTAGAAAGGAAAACATATACATAACAAAAATGAATGTAAGAAAATTAGTTATCTTAACTCTACTATCAATCACATATCAACACATTGATTTCTTTTCATAATCTAGAACAAAAGAATTGTTATAATATTGAAAGATAACTTAACAATAGATACAACAACTCTTACTCAATACAACAGCACTATAAAACTCGAAGACAAAAACAATCCCTCCTCGATCCAATCAAGTTGACGCTTTAGATGAAAAAATTGTCTTTGGTTCTAAACAGAACTTCTTAATTAAAGTTGCACATAAATAATTCTTTTACAATTCTCAAAAGAGGGTCTTTCATAAAACCATTGATCGTTTGCACAAGGTTGATCTCCCTATTTATAAAGAATCACTAAGCTAAAAATAACTACTAAATTTGTGTTAAGTAAAATAAAATTGACATGTGGAAGACTCTATCTCCTCGATCTCTTGAGACCATCCGATTTTTACTATAGTGGATGGTTTCTCTCATACTCCGCCCACTTGAAGAAAAGGTCTTTGCAAGTGTTTTCATAAGGAAATCTATGTTGATCCATCGGTGGGGAGAAGACTTCATTTATCTCCACTGCTCGATCTATATACCTAATGAGCTTGACACTTAAGCGCTGGAGAACTACGAGGGATTTGATTGGGTGCTCCACAAACTTATTTAATTGACCCGGGGTCATACTCGAAATCTGTGAGATCTATGCTTCCCATGTCGAGTCTTGATTTGCATGTCGTTTAACTATGTCATGCAAATCGGTGAAACTTTCTGGTGGGCAGAATTCTAGTGGACCAATTTTTTCCATCTCTCGATTGATCTTCTCCCGTCTTTTTTCGCACTCTCCCCACCTTTCCTGTATCTTCCGCTGAGATTCTTGAACCATGTTCACCGAGTATTCGGTTTCCTTCCTGATTCGGGAGATGTTTCTATCCATTAGTACTCAGATGCCAAGCTCTTCTGAGTCTCAACCCTTCTGCACTGCACTGATATAGTCAATCTGATCTAAGGCATGATGTTCCTTTTCATACCATCTCTGTACGTCTTTACAAGTTGCCAACCCCATGAGAGTATCCTCTTGAAAATTGACTATGCATGTGGTGAAAGATTTCTTTCATTTGTGAATTGTGCATAAGTTTCTCTCAACTCAATCCTCAGGAATACTACTACCTATGTTGAATCCTGATAATACTTCACTAGATGGCACAGATGATCTAGCTTTTCTTTGTGGATGCTAATTCCTTTTCATCTCTTTTTTCTCTGTTCAGCGTTGCATCATCTATAGCCATTCCTGCCCCGATCAACTTAGTTGTCTTAGCCTTCTCTGTGTTGAGAAGTGTTTCTTATGTGGTGATGAGGAGTGTGCTATCAAGTGTGAGCCTCCTTTTCTTGGTGGTCATTCTCATCACAACTTTCCTCTTTCTGTCATAAGTGATCGCTTGTATATCGACGACCTCATCCACTGGCTTAGGAATCTGTTGATCCCCCCAGGTCAGAGTATTTCCTAGGCTTCTTGTCGTATATATGTGTTCTATGACTAGCTCTTGTAGTTCTTTAGTAGGGGGGAATTTTGTATGTCTTGGTGACTCGGCCTCCTGCTGGGGTTCGTCGGTTGATGGAGTCTTGGCTTTAGATGGGGAAGGGGAAAAGGATATTCATTTACTGGAGGATAGATTATTTATATGTCGATTTATGATCGTTGTGTTTCTTCTTCTAGTTCACCAGAGCCCAACTCCTCCTTGTAACTGTCCATCTTAGGCTGAATTCCTGATTAGTCGAGAAATTCAGTGTCCAGCATGCTTTCGGCTTGGTCGTCGACTTCTTGGGGAACTGAGGTCAAAGCTTCAGAAGTTAGAGTAGATGTTTCTCCTAGTTCTCCCTCCTTTGTGATTGGTACTGGAGTTATGAGTGAAACCCCTGATATTTCATCATCATCGTATATGGTAATTAGGTCTATGAGGGCGTCAGGCACATTTGTCCCACTTGATGTTCTTGTTTCCCTCAGTTGCACTGTAACAACAATCAGCAACTTTGCCTATTCTGACATAATGCATAGGTTTTCTGGATGAGCTGTCTCCTCTAGTGGAGTTGTCTCTAGGCCATTTAGCTCTTCTCTAAGATTGATTGTGTCGAACTGGATGACTATTAAGGTTTCTATCAAAGGATCAAGCAGGGGGTCATTTTCAAACCTTTGCACAAGTCTTTGGGCTTCCTCTAGCAACAACATCCCTCTCCTTTGTGGCTTTGTGGCTTTTACTAATATGTTTTCTTCCCTAACCATGAGGGCTTCTTGAGTTGTATGTTCTATTGTTTCAACCTGCTCATCCATTGTTATGGCTTTAAATCCCGTCATATTGGGGTTAGCTTTTCTCTGGAGCACCTCCTCCCTGTCCTAAGCACCTTCTGTAAAGATCTCATCTTCAAACTTGTCATGGGATTACGGCCAGCAGGAAGACACCTATGATGCATGTTGGGGTACTAGGCCCTTTGGGTCATGTTTGTGAAATATCCTTGTGGGAAATCTATAATCCAAATGGCTCAAGCCCTCTTGTTTTTCTTGTGCAATATCTTTCATGATGTAAAACCTACATGAAATCCATATGGTACGATTGCTCTCTTTTTGTATTTTACCAAAGTGGCATTATAGCCTTGCAGAATGGTTTGATAGCAGATTTCTCCCACAACGAGTCAGTCCAGGACATGAGTGGGGAGTAAATGTGGAGCATTAGTGGCCCCAAACACTATGATGTATGTAGTAGTTTCTTCCAAGTACTAGTGGCCTACTTTGGAAATCATCTTCTTGGTTGATGTCGTAAGCCTTGGGCATTCTTTCTTAAAAAGAATAAAATAGACTCATGCTATAAATTCATCACATATAAGAGTGTAAGATCTCTTGTACCTATTATCCCACAGAATGTTGAAATAGACATGCACAGGTAGCTCCGAAATATGCCAACTCAGATTCATACCTTCAAAGACGTTCCTTGCACAAATCATGTCCAATAAGTATGACGCCATGTGGAAAGTTGGTGTTTCTCCATTCTTTGGCGTCTGGGATTGCAGTATGTTGGTGCTGAGTTGTTTTGAAATAATCGCTCCCCAATTGAAGTTGTTGTCAGATATTTCCATAGTGTATGCCAGGGGCATCCAAGCTTCCAAAAACTTGGTGCAATCCCTTTCCCCGTATAATAGGCAGATCAGAGCCATCAGGTAGATATATGGCTCTCTAAGATTGGTCGTATCGTACCAGTCGTTGTTCATGTTCGTAAACTTCTTATCCTCTTTCCAACATGAGGCCATCAACCTGTTGGTGTCATGGAACTCATATAATTTCACCATAAACGCGGTATTTAACCTTTCCTCTGGGTCTCTGAGTTTGTAGTATTTTTGGACTTCTATTGGGAGAAAAACCCCAAAACATACTCCATTTTCATCATTGACCATGCATTTCATTGCATCTGTGTTGTCAATTATCCACCCTAAGGTCTCAATGCAAGGAAAAACTAGGGTTCCATTGGATACCATGTGTAGGCATGATCGTCGAATGTTCTTGAATACCTGGTCATCGAGCACTCTGACCTCTGAGTCACTGTATGGTATAAACTCTAGGTAATATTCCTGGCTGATTCTGTTAAACAAATATCCCCACTGTGGGAGCACCACTTTCGATCCAGTACTTGCCTCTGTGTCGCTGAATGCAGGAGGCTGGGCAAACACCTTTTTGGTAGATGTTCGAATGACTGGTTCCCCTTTAGTGGAAAATTCAAGTTGTCTATCAGTGTTGGGTGAAGACCCTTCACTGACCTCTTCTTCTTTCAGTTTTGGTGCTCTTGGTGAGTGCATGTTCGTTGGCCTCCTTGGAGGCATTTTTCCTACAAAAAGAACATAGTAAGATAGCACCTTGCATAAATGATATTGAAATCTAGACAATTGCGACTACTGAAATTATACAAACAATTCATACCTCCTCTTCGCACAAGCTTAACCTAGTTCGGAATTCTAAAAATATACTTTGATCTCTTGAAACACTCTCTCTCTCCTTCGTGCTCTAGGAATGAAAAACTTGTGTAAAGAATGTTATGTTCAGATTTGTCTTTATAATTTAAAAATAAATCATACTTACTTTGTCGCGTCAGTTCTTCAATTCATGGCGTAAATGCGGTCTACACAATCCATCACCAAGATCCGAATCATGCTCGGGATTAAATGCAATGATCAGCTGGAGGCATAGGAGCGGGGTACTACATAGTTCATCAACGGTTTCAAACTCCTATTATTTGGTCAGCGTGTGGATTAGTAATGTGTGTTAATAAACACATTGGTTGGCCTATAAAATAAATAAATATGATCTTATTTTTCTCCAAAGATGTCCCATCCTACCATCGATGTCCTATCAATCCTTGGTTTAAACAAGTGGATCAGCGTCAACGTTTTTCCTTAGACAATGTTTGTTAATACATTTTTAGCAAAAGTGTCGATGCCGACCCGAAATGTCATACAATGCTGACGTGAGAATGTTGACCTGAAACAGTGATCATGACATGTGACGTTTGATTTTGACTCCTCCATTAAAAGTTTCTTCGGAACCCAGGATTTTCTTTAGATATGGCTCTAGGAACCTCAACCTATCCTTCCGATGTCGACGACATGTCGAGGATCGATGATCGGTGAGTCTCTATGTTTATTACTTCAAGATTTCATCCCTGGGAATTTGTCGATGCCAATAACGTATTACCAATCACTGATCGACGTTGTGTTGATGTAAATACTTTCTGCAGTTTAAGGTTTCGTTTGGATATCACCGACCCTAAATATATCGATGATAGGTTTGTTAGGTGTGTCGATGTTAGTGCTTTCCTTTTCATAACTCCCCGATGTTGATGATACATCAATGAGATTTTGATAACTTCTTCACAAGACATAATCAATGATCAACGCTTTTCTCTTTCATTCTCCTGATGCCGATGATACATCGACGATCAACGATCAGTGCTTGTCGTTGTCGTATGGTAGATTTTACTGCATATATCATGTCGATGCCGATAATGGGTGCATGGCCTAAAATTCTAGTTATGTATCAGGGTCAATGCTAATTCCTTTTTGAGATATGATGTGACCTAATAATTTTCCTTCATCTACACCAAAGATGGTTTTCTTGGGGTTCAAAGATATTCCATATTTCCTACACCTTTCAGAAATTTGAGTTAGATGTTGAATGTGATCTTCCTTTCTTTTTTAGTATATTGTTACGTCATCTAAATAGACTACCACACACTTGTTAATGCATCCTCGGAAAAATACATCCATGGCCCTCTAGAATGTTTCTCTTGTGTTAATCAACTCGAAGGGAATGTGTTTATAAGCGAAGGTTCCCCACTTGGTTCAAAAGGTATTTTTTAATCGATCATCTTCTGAAACCAAGACTTGGTTATACCCCGAGAAATCGTCTAGGAGGGAAAAAATTTCAGATCCAGATATTGTTTGTAGGAGTTGTTCCATGGGTGGAACTGTGTAGTTATCTTTTTCGGATCTCCCCATATTTGTTCTTGACAGGTACCAAATTAGCTACCCAGGCAGAGTGTCTAACATGAAAAATAATCTTGGTATCTAACAATTTCTTCAGCTCTTGATACATCAGAGGTTCCAGAGATGGGTGGTACTTCCTGAGCTTTAGTTGGAAGGGTTTTACTCCATATTTTAATGGGATTGTGTGTTGGATAATGTGAGTGTCATAAGTTTTTAATTCTCGGTAGGACCACACAAAGATATATTGATATTCTTTAAAAAGTTTTAGATAAGCTTTCCTGTCTTCTTTGGACACAATTTTACCTAGATTTACATTCTTGGGGCTTTCAGGGGTTCCTAGGTTTGTAGTCTTGTATATAGGACATGAACCCCATGTTTTTTCATTCTTTGACCTTCTAAATCTATCCTTTAGGTTGAAAAGGTTATCCAAATTGGACACCCATTTCGGTATCGTGTGAAACCTTGGATTATTATTAGAGTGATATGTTCCCTTCTTCTGTTCATGGACATTTGATTATGTGAGTAGTTCTTGGAATATTTTCTCATCAATGGCCAAATCCTTGAAATTCTCTTGGTTAGTCACAAAGTCTACAATATGTTCATCTCCTTCAAAGACTTTTCATTTATAAATGTTGTTAGGCACCGATGGCTTGTAGAGTAGTTCCACTGTGAACTTGGATGCTTCATAATATTCTAAAGAAGATAATCTCGAGGCTATGATGGCTAAGGAATCAACAAGAGTATTCTTTGTCCTAGGAACAACAGTAATGTTGAAGGCCTCAAAATTTTCTATTAGTTTGTGTACCTCTTGCTGGTAATTTCTCAAGTGAGGTGAATTGAAATGGATAGTATTCTTTACTTGCCTAACAATAATTTCAGAGTCTCCAAAAAAATTCAGTTCTTTAATGTTTAAGTCTATGGCTTTCTTCAGTCCCTGAACTAGAGCTTCATATTTAGAAGTGTTATTGGTGCATTCAAATTCTAATCTATAGGATAGGAAGTTTTGCTTCCCCTTTGGGTCAATGAGAATACATCATGTTCCCGACCCTTCTTATGATTTAGACCCATCAAAATACAACGTCCAAACTTGTGAGAAAAATTTAGTAACTTCTTCATGCCCAGTTATTTTCTCACCTTCATCTTCCTTATTTGTTTCTCTCGACAGAGGATCCTGACAGAATATTCTCTCTTTTGCGGCTACTAGTAGATTTACTTGAAAGGTCATTTCAAAGTTTTGAGTGAGAGGTACATCAGAAGAGAGAGGGGAGAAATTGCAGAAATGAAAGTCACAAGAGTAGTTTCCTAACATAGGGAAATCTTTCAATGAGGGTTCATTCGGAGCTTCTAAATCAACATTTCTTAACCTGGGGTCATAGTTGAAATCTGTGAGATATCTTCCTCCCATGTCAAGTCTTGATCCGCATGTCATTTGACTATGTCATACAAATCGGTGAAACTTTCTAGTGGGACGAATTCTGGTAGGCCAATGTTTTCCATCTCCTGGTTGATCTTCTCCCATCTTATTTCGCACTCTCCCCACCTTTCTTGTATCTTCCACTGAGGTTCCTAGACCATGCTCACCCAGTATATGGTTGCCTTCCTGATTTAGGATATGTTGTTATCCATCAATACTCAGATGTCGTGCTCTTCCGAGTCTTGGCCCTTCTGCACCGCACTATTATAGCCAATCCGCTCTAAGGCCCGATGTGCCTTTTCATACCATCTATGCACATCTTTACAAGTTTCCAGCCCCATGAGAGTATCCTCTTGAAAATTGGCTCTGCATGTGGTGAAGAGATTTCTTTCATTTGTGAATTGTTCATTCATTTCTCTGAACTCACTCCTCATGAATAATATTGTCTTTGTCTAATCTTGATAATACTTCGCTAGATGGCGTAGATGATCCATCTCTTTCTTTGCGGCTGCTAATTCCTTTTCATCTCTTTTTTCTCTGTCCAACGTTGCATCAATTATATCCATTCTCGCCCCGATCGGCTCAGTTGTCTTAGCATTCTCTGTGTTGAGAAGTGTTTATTTTGTGGTGATGAGGAGTGTGCTATCAAGCGTGAGCCTCCTTTTCTTGGTGTTCCTTCTCATCACAACTTTCCTCATTTTGTCATAAGCGATCTCTTGTATATCGATAACCTTGTCCACTAGATCAGGAATCTGTTGATCCTCACAAGTCATAGTGTTTCCTAGGCTTTCTGCCATACATATGTGTTCTATGACCAGCTCTTGTAGTTATTTAGCAGGGGGAACTTCTGTATGTCTTGGTGACTCGGCTTCTTGTTGCGATTCGTCAACTGATGGAGTCTCGGCTTTAGATGGGAAGAGGGGAAAAGGATGAACATTTAATAGAGGATTGGCTATTGAGATGTTGATTTCTAATCATTATGATTATTATTCCTATTCACCATAGCCCAAATCCTCCTTGGAACTGTCCATCTTAGGTTGAATTCTCGATTGGTCGAGAAATTCAATGTCCAGCATGCTTCCAGCCTGGTCGTCGACTTCTTAGGGAATTGAGGTCAAAGCTTCAGGATTTAGAGCACATATTTCTCCTAGTTCTCCCTCCTCCATGATTGGTACTAGGGTTCAGAGTGAAACCCCTGAGATTTCCTCATCGTCGTATATGGTAATTAGGTCTATGAGGATGTCAGGAACATCTGTCCCACTTGATGTTGTTATTTCTCTTAGTTGCATTGTAACAACAATTGACGACCTTGCATGTTCTCACATAATGCTTGGGTTTTCTGGATGAGTGGTCTCCTCTAGTGGAGTTCTCTTTGGGACATTTAGCTCTTCTTCGAGATTGATTGTGTCGACCAGGATGACTCTTAAGGTTTATATCAAAGGATCAAGCAGGGGGTCATTTTCGAACCTTTGCACGATTCTTTGGGCTTCCTCTAGCAACAACATCCCTCTCCTTTGTACCTATGTGGCTTCTACTGCTTTGTTTTCTTCCCTAACCCTGAGGGCTTCTTGAGTTGTTTGTTCTATCGTTTCAACCTGCTCATCTATTTTCATGGCTTTAAATATCGTCATATTGGGGTTATCTTTTCTCTAGAGCACCTCCTCCCATTCCTGAGCACCTTTTGTAAAGATCTCGTCTTCAAACTTTCATGGGCATACGACCAATACAAAGACACCTGTGATGCATGTTGGGGTACTAGGCCCTTTGGGTCACGTTTGAGAAATCGCCTTGTGGGAAATCTATACTCCAAATGGCCCAAGCACTCTTGTTTTTCTTGTGCAGTATCTTTCACGATGTAAAACCCTACATGAAATCAATAGGGTATGAATGCTCTCTTTTTGTCTTTTACCAAAGTGGCATTATAGCCTTGCAGAATGGTTTGATAGCAAATTTCTCCCATAATGAGTCGGTCTGGGACATGAGTGAAGAGTAAATGTGGAGCGCCAGTGGCCTCAAACACTCTGATGTAGGTGGTAGTTTCTTCCAGGTACCAGTGGCCTACTTTGGAAATCATCTTCTTGGTTGTTGTTGTAAGCCTTGGGAATTCTTTCTTAAAAATAATAAAATAAAATTGAGCTATAAATTCGTCACATATAAGAACGTAAGATTTATTTTACATGTTCTCCTACATAATGCTGAAATAGGCATGCACAGGTAGCTCCGCAATATGCCATCTCAGATTCACGCCTACGAAGACGTTCCTTGTGCAGATCACGTCCAGTAAGTATGATGCCATGTGGAAAGTTGGCGTTTATCCATCCTTTGGCGTCTGGGCTTGCAGTATGTTGGTGTTGAGTTGTTTTGAAATAATCGCTCCCTAATTGAAGTTGTTGATGGATATTTCCACAGTGTATGCCATGGGCATCCAAGCTTATGAAAACTTAGCGCAATCCCTTTCCCTGTATAATAGGTAGATCAGAGCCATCAGGTAGATATATGGCTCTCTAAGATTGGTCGTATCATACCAGTCATTGCTCATGTTCATAAACTTCTTATCTTCTTTCCACCATGAGGCCATCAACCTACTAATGTCATGGAACTCATAGAATTTCACCACAAACTCAGTATTTAACCTTTCCTCAGGGTCTTTGATTTTGTAGTATTTTTGGACTTCTATTGGGAGAAAACCCCAAAACATCCGCCATTTTCATCATTGACCACACATTTCATTGTATCTGTGTGGTCGATTATCCACCCCAAGGTCTCAATGTAAGGCAAGACCGGGGTTTGGTAGGCTACCATGTGTAGGCATGATCGTCGAATGTTCAGGAATACCTGGTCATCAATCACTCTAACGTCTGGGTCACTGTGTGGTATAAACTCTAGGTAATCTTCCCAGTTGATTATGTTAAACAAATCTCCCCACTGTGGGAGCACCACTTTCGATTCAGTACTTGCCTCTGTGTCACCGAATGTAGGAGGCTGGCCAACCACCTTTTTGGTATACATTCAGATGATTGATTCCCCTTTAGTGGAAAAATCAAGTTGTCTAGCAGTGTTGGGTAAAGACCCTTCATCAACCTCTACTTCTTTCAATTTTGGTGCTTAGAGAGCACATGGTCGTTGGCTTCCTTGGAGGAATTTTTTCTATAAAAATAACAGAGTAAGATACTTCCTTGCAGAAATGATATTGAAATCTAGACAATTACGACTGTCGAAATTATACAAATGATTCATACCTCCTCTTCACACAAGCTTAACCTAGTTTAGAATTCTGAAAATAGAATGTGATATCTTGAAACGCTCTCTCGTTCCTTCGTGCTCCAGGAATGAAAAACTTGTGTAAAGAATGTTGTGTTCAGATTTGTCTTTACAATTTAAAAATAGAGCATACTTACTTTGGCACATCAGTTCTTGAATTCAGTGCATAAATATGGTCTGCACAATCCATCACCAAGATCTTAATCATGTTCAGGATTTAATGCAATCGCGGGCTGGCGACGCAAGAGCAGGGTACTACGTAGTTCCTTGACATTTTCAAACTCCTATTATTTGGTCAACGCGTGGGTTAGTAATGTGTGTTAATCAACGCATTGATTGGCCTATTAAATAACAAAATCCGATCTTATTTTTCGTCGAAGATGTCCCATCCTACCATCGATGTCCTATCAGTCGTCGGTTAAACAAGTTGATCAGTGTCGGCATTTTTCCTTAGACAATGTTCATTAATACCATTTTAGAAAAAGTGTCAATGTTGACCTGGACTGCCATACAATGTTAACATGGGGATGCTGACCTGGAAGGGTGATCATGACACGTGACGTTTGATTTTGGCTCCTCCGTTAAAATTTTCTTCGAAACTGGGGATTTTCTTTAGACACGACTCTAGGAACCTCATCCTATCCTGCCAATGCTAATGACATGTCGAGGATCAACGATCGATGAGTCTCTATGTTTATTACTTCATGATTTCATCCCTCGGAATTTGTCGATGTTGATAACGTATTACTGATCGACGATCAACATTGTGTCAATGTAAAGACTTTCTGCAATTTAAGGTTTCCTTCGGATATCACTGACCCTAAATATATTGGTGATCAACGATTGAAGGTTTTTTAGGTGTTTCGATGTTAGAACTTTCCTTTTCATACCTCCCCGATTCTGATGATACATCAACGAGATTTCGACAACTTCTTCAGAACACATAATCAGTGATCGACGCTTTTCTCTTTCATTCTCCTGATGCCGATGATACATCGACGATTGACGATCGGTGCTTGTCGTTGTCATATGATTGATTTTACTGCTCAAATCGTTATGATTCTGATAATGGGTGCATGGATTAAAATTCTAGCTGTGTATACTTAGTTAAAATGACAAGTGTTCTTTAAAAAAGAAGTTAATCTATTCAACGAGTCCAAACCAATCTGAATGTGATCGATGATAAAACATAAGAACAATTAACTTAAATATCCCTACACAATTGACTCAATTTAGGAAGAGGACAAAAAACAAAGTGGTACCCAAAAGAGAAAATTCTTCACAAAGCTTTTAGGGTGTGTTGAGTGCTCAACAAATGGCGATTCTTAGGGTGAAAACAGAATCTCTACTCCTTCCTTCGGGCTTAGCTTGTGCAGAATTTGGTTGAGAACTGGCTTTGCATTCAACAGAGTATTTCCTATCCATGCATCCACAACTTCTCGGGTTCATGAATCCAGATCCACCTATGGAGTTCATCCCTTTTCCCACCTTCGTTCCTCTTGGCCATGACCCACACCCATCTTTGACAAGAGTTGGGTAAAGCATCTACTTTCTTGAGGCCATTTTAGTAATCATTATTCCCTCACTATGGTGTTGCTCCACTACCAGCAAGCGTCCATAGCCCCAATGGAGTCACCCTGACATCACAAACTTTGCTCTATTGTCAGCGAGCGTCCATAGCCCCGACAGAGTTATCTGCATACCCTCTCTAACTTTGCACTCCTTTTAATATAGCTCATTTTATCCTAGCATATATGCCATGAGTGAGTCATAGAGGAGGACATTTGTTATCTACAAGGTGAAACAATTAAGGTGAAATCCTTCCTAGCTCTGTGTAGAGGTACATGTGATCCTTTCCAACTAACCATATTTACCTTTGGGCTTTACCAGACCACCAGGGGAATATTTCATCACTTACCAAGCTTGTATGTTTTTCAAAGACAAGATATATATCTCCTTTAAGAAAATTGTATTTTCCCAGTGTCTCTTATGTTGCACGTAAGCATAAGTTAGGAGCAGATTTTTCTTCAACATATTTATTAAAGTCAACCATTGCTTTACAAAACNTGAAATCCTTCCTAGCTCTGTGTAGAGGTACATGTGATCCTTTCCAACTAACCATATTTACCTTTGGGCTTTACCAGACCACTAGGAGAATATTTCATCACTTACCAAGCTTGTATTTTTTTCAAAGACAAGATATATATCTCCTTTAAGAAAATTGTATTTTCCCAGTGTCTCTTATGTTGCACGTAAGCATAAGTTAGGAGCACATTTTTCTTCAACATATTTATTAAAGTCAACCATGGCTTTACAAAACACAACTTAATTACAAGAAAAAAAAAACGAGCAGAAAAATAAAAATAAAAATAAAGAGGAGTTTGCAATCGTCCTACCCTAAACCTACACACTTATTCTGATCGAAATATATGCTAAAAGAAAACATGAAAAGACACACATTATTATTATGTTTATTATTATTATTATTTTAAGAGAAGTATTATTTTAAGGCTTGGCCATTCACTGGGAGGGTGTCGGGTTCCCCCCTCATATTTTGCAACCAGTATGTGTCTGCCCCAATTTTCTCGGATAGCTGAAAAGGTCTGAGCCAGAGATTTTGAAATTTCAAGTGTTTTCCTTTAGACTCCTTTGCTTTATCCCATTTCAAAACTAGGTCCCCTACTTCAAAAAAAAATTCTCTGGCCTTATGCTTGTCAAACCATCTTTTAACTGTCTGTTGATGAGCGGTGAACTTAGCTTTAGCCTTTTCTCTCTCTCCGTCTAGCATGAGAAGGGTATCAATCCTTTGTTGTAGAGCGAATGAGGGTTGACCTCTTGATGCATGGGAAAGCTGTAAAGATGGAATATACAATATGTTTGGTAGAATGGCTTCTTTCCCATATACCAGTAAGTACAGAGAGTTTCCTATGGCTTCTTTAGGTGTTACTCTATCGGTCCATAGGGCATTATGGAGTGAATTATGCCAATTCCTCTTATTTTCAACAATTGGTTTTTTTAAGATTCTTACCAGGCTTTTGTTAGTTGACTCTGCTACCCCATTCCCTTGCGGATAATAGTTTGTAGAGTATCTTATTATGATCCCTTTGTCCAAAGCGAATTCGGTCAAGCATATGGAAGAGAAGGAGGCAACATTGTCAAAAACGAATACAGAGGGCAATCCAAACCTTGTTATCAACAGTTGTTCTAGAAATTATATTACTACCTTTTCATTAATGTGTGTAAGAGGGATAACCTATGTCCATCTTGTAAAATAGTTTGTGGCTGTCAAGATATACTTATGTTTTTTCGAAGAATTTGTAGTAATTTCTCGTATGATGTTTATTCCCCATTGTTCGAATGGTCTGGATATAGTCATCGACTGGAGTGGAATGGCTGCTCTCTTTTCCCTACCAGTGCTCACTTGACAAGTTTTACATTTCCTGGCATATGCATGAGCATCCCTTAACATAGTGGCCCAATAATAACTAACCCTTAATATTTTATGAGTTGTGGTTTCTCCTGCAAACTGCCCACTTGCTAGGCCATCGTGGAATTCTCCCAACACCTTTTTTGCATCGTCCTCTTCAAGACATTTGAGCAATACTCTATCATAGTTTGCACGGAAAATCACTGAATTTATGAGGCAATATTGAGCGGATTTTAACCTGAGGGCTCTCCTTTCCCTAGGGTTTAAATTTTTGGGACAAGACCCATGATGCAGGAGATAAAACAAGTTTCCATACTAGGATTCTCACCCGGGAGGTATGTAAAGGGCTTCACCGCACCATAACAATAACTCATTTTACCAACCAAGGTCTTCTGCGTTAATCAGATCTTGTGCCTCAGCAACTAGTTTACACAATCCTTGTCCTTTGACTATTTTGGTGGGTTTTATGTCTAGATCAAATTCCTAAACGACTACCATCCAATTTCCCCTCCTTTCTCCCATCTCATATTGGGTGAATAAAGATATGACTATTGGGTGAGGGACTATGACCTTGGTGTGATTCTTCAGAATATAGGATCTGAAATGCTTGACTGCTTTATATACTGCGTAATCATGTTTGTCTATAGGTGGGTAGCTTAGTTCATCTCCTTGAATATTGGTGCTCATAAAGGACACTGGTGCCTCATTGTTTTCATCATCCTTTTAGGTAAGAACTGCAACCAAGGATTGGTCAGAAGAAAAGGTACCAAGAAAAAAATCATTGCTAAAGTGAGGGCTTCGCAGCACTCGTGCTTGGGATATTGCAGTCTTGATGTTATTAAAAGCTCCTCTCCTTTCTTCATCCCATTTAAACTCTGGGGGAGGTTCTATAGATTTGAAAGATGGATTTCTTTTAAAGAAGGGTTTATAAGGTCTCTGATTTTGGTTTCCCTCCCCAACACTCCTTTTCATATCTACGATCTCGTTGGAGAGTTTTTTTATCATATGCAGCAAGTTTTCTAGATCTCCTCCCTCTTTATCAGGACCTAGTTTTGTTTCTTTTACCGGGGGTCTTGTTAACAAAATTCCTCTCTTAGGAAGAGGTTGGGTTTCTCTCTTTGTCAGTGAGATCTGACCTTCTTTGCATCCTTTCATTTGAAATTCAATTGTTTTGGCTTCCTCGAAATTTTTGGCTAGGGTATGTTTGGAAACCCTTTTTACGAACATGGAGATGGAAGCAGGGAGAGCGTTAACGTATACCTCAATCTGTAACTCCTGGGTAGGTTTAGCTTCGAGTTGAAATTTGTTCAGGATAGTGGTAAAATGTTGGTTAAAATATTTAACCTTGTCTTTTGGACTCATGGTGGCGGCAAAAAGTTCAGTCATTAAAGCTCCTATGGTGGTTTCTTCTGTAAATTTGTCTACGAAATATTTTTGAAACTTCGTCCAACTAGTTATGGATCTGGCTGCAAGTTAAAATACAAATTCGAGGTTGAATTCTAAAAGGTATAGGGAACAATCCTACACACTACATCCTCATGATGTACGTTCATCAATCTTATAGCTAATATGAACTTATTGATATGGTCTTTTTGCAATCCGGAGGTTTTGGGGTCAAATTTGGAGAGTAATTTTTCTAGATGTCAGGGTAAGTTATGCAGCCATTCTGAGATTTCCAGAGCATCTCTGGCCAACCATGATTGATTATCTTGAGGTCAATTTCCTCTTTCTTCATTGTTGTCATTATTATCCTCCTTGTCTTCCGAATCAAAAGCTAAGCGATCCAAGTTAGACCCTTCCCCATCAGATTCAAAATCGTCAGGTTCAAAGTAGTTACCAACGGGTGTTTCGGGGATCAATTTAAGGGGTTGTTCGATCTCAATAAGGGAAAATTGTATCAGGTCTTCTACCGTGTGAACAAAAACCTGGTCAAGGGTGTTAAAAACTGATATTCTTACTTATTTTCTATGAGGGAGTAAAGGAGCTAAAGGTAACGCTCCAATTTGTTGGGCGTAAGCTCTTTTGATTCTTCTGAATTGGTTCAACTCCTCGTGGGGGAGAGCATAAGGCATTTTGGGGAATAGGTGTTCTACTTCCTCGTGCTGAGGTGAGTTGCTCATTTTGGGAGTGCTCTCTGTATGTGGGTTGTCTTGAGAGTGACTAGCCATACATGTGGGTTGTTTTGAATCTACATGCTATGCGGTATATATTATTAGAAATATTATTAGCCATTCATTCATTCAGGCCCTCCTTCTAGCGCCAATTCTGTTGAGGGGTTGGAAATCCTTTAACTCAACAGTAGGAACCAAACCCGCTTAAGAAGCCCAATTATAATATTAAGCATTATATGAGTGGAATGGCTCTCCAGATATTTTATCTGGACGATTTATTGATGGGCTTTACGGGTAACTGACAGGTGTATCTTTCTATGAAAAGTTTCTCCTTCATGTTAACCAATTCTTTTTTTGTAATTTTGTACTCTTGAATAATCTAGGTAAAATAAAGATGATGGCATAAGCCAACTGATAAAGGAAATTACTAAATACCGAAGAATGTTAATCTTAGGATAACCCTTATACCTCAGCGTGCAAACAATGTACCTCAACGTGCAGACAACGATAATCAGACCTATTTCAAGCTTAGCAATAATACTTTTACTTGTGGACATTTTTCATTGACTGAGATAACAATTGTAGAAAGGAAAACATATATGTAACAAATATGAATGTAAGAAAATTAGTTCTCTTAACTCTATTATCAATCACATAACAACACATTGTTTTCTTTTCATCACCTAGAACAAAAGAACTGTTATAATATTGAAAGATAACTTAACAATAGGTACAAAAACTCTTACTCAATACAACGACACTATCAAACTCGAAGACGGAAACACTCCATCCTCGATCCAATCAAGTTGACTCTTTAGATGAAAAAATTGTCTTTGGTTCTAAACAGAACTTCTTAATTAAAGTTGCACAGAAATAATTCTGTTACAATTCTCAAAGAGGGTCTTTCCCAAAACCATCGACCCTTTGCACAAGGTCGATATCCCTATTTATAAAGAATCACTAAGCTAAAAATAACTACTAAATTTGTGTTAAGTAAAACAAATTGAAACATGGCAGACTCTATCTCTCATTCTCTTGAGACCATATGATTTTTTCTGTAGTGGATGGTTTCTCTCATACTCCTCCCACTTGAAGAAAAGGTCTTCACATGCGTTTGCATAAGGAAATCTATGTTGATCCATCAGTGTGAAGAAGACTTACTTTATCTCCATTGCTCATTATCTATACCTGAAGAGCTTAACACTTAAGCATTGAAGAACTGTGAGGGCTTTGATTGGGTGCTCCACGAAATTCTTTACTTGACCTGGGTTCATACTTGAAATCTGTGAGATCTCTGCCTCCCATGTCGAGTCTTTCTTTGCATGTCATTTGAATATGTCATGAAAATCGGTGAAACTTTCTGGTGGGCCGAATTCTAGTAGGCCAATGTTTTCCATCTCCTGATTGATCTTCTCCCAACTTTTTTCGCACTCTCTCCACCTTTCCTGTATCTTCCACTGAGGTTCCTGGACCATGCTCACCCAGTATTCGGTTGCCTTCATAATTTGAGAGATATTTCTATGCATCATTACTCGGATGTCGTGCTCTTCCGAGTCTCAAACCTTCTGCACCACACTGATAGTCAATACACTCTAAGGCCTAATGTGCCTTTTCATACCATCTTTGCATGTCTTTACAAGTTTCCATCCCCATGAGAGTATCCTCTTGAAAACCATCTATGCATGTGGTCAAGAGATATCTTTCGTTTGTGAATTGTGCATAAGTTTATCTATACTCACTCCTCAGGAATACTATTTCTTGTGTTGAATCCTGATAATACTTCGCTAGATGGCACAGATGATCCAGCTCTTTCTTTGTAGATTTTAATTCCTTTTCATCTCTTTTCACTATATCTATTGTTGCATCATTTATAGCCATTCCTGCCCTGATCAGCTCATTTGTCTTAGCATTCTCTGTGTTGAGAAGTGTTTCTTATGTGGTGATGAGGAGTGTGCTAGCAAGCATGAGCCTCCTTTTCTTGGTGGTCCTTCTCATCATAGATTTCCTCTTTCTGTCATAAGCGATTGCTTGTATATCAATGACCTCGTCCACTGGCTTAGGAATCTGTTGATCCCCCCAGGTCAGAGTGTTTCCTAGGATTCCTACCGTATATATGTGTTTTATGACCGACTCTTGTAGTTATTTCACAAGGGAAACTTTTGTATGTCTTGGTGAGTGGGCCTCCTGCTGGGGTTTGTTGGTTGACAGAGTCTTGGCTTTAGATGGGGAGAAGGGAAAAGGATCAGTATTTACAAGAGGATCGGCTGTTGAGATGTCGATTTCTGATCGATGTATTTCTTCTTCATGTTAACCAGAGCCCAACTCCTCCTTGGAACTGTCCATCGTTGCCTTATTGTGGAATTGAGGTCAAAGCTTCAGGATTTAGAGAAGATGTTTCTCCTGGTTCTCCCTCCTTTGTGATTGGTACTAGGGTTATGAGCGAAAACCATGAGCTTTCCTCATTATCGTATATGGTAATTAGGTCTATGAGGATGTCGGGCACATTTGTCCCACTTGATGTTCTTGTTTCCCTCAGTTGCACTATAACAAAAATCGATGACCTTGCATGTTCTGACATAATGCTTGGGTTTTCTAGATGAGCAGTCTCCTCTAGTGGAGTTGTCTCTGGGCCATTTAGCTCTTCTCCAAGATTGATTGTGTCGAATTGGATGACTCTTAAGGGTTCTATCAAAGGATCAAGTAGGGGGTCATTTTCTAACCTTTGCACAACTCTTTTGGATTCCTTTAGCAACAACATTCCTCTCCTCTATGTCTTTGTGGCTTCTACTGCTTTGTTTTCTTCCCTGACCCCAAGGGCTTCTTGAGCTGTCTGTTCTATCATTTCAACCTACTCATCCATTTTCATGGCTTTAAATCTCGTCATATTGGGGTTAGCTTTTCTCTAGAGCACCTCCTCTCAATCTTAGGCACCTTTTGTAAATATCTTGTCTTCAAACTTATCATGGGCATACTGCCAGCAGGAAGACACCTGTGATGCATGATGGGGTACTAGGCCCTTTGGGTCATGTTTGCGNCTCCAACTGGCTCAAACCCTCTTGTTTTTCTTGTGCAGTATCTTTCACAATGTAAAACCCTACATAAAATCCATAGGGTATGAATGCTCTCTTTTTGTATTTTACCAAAGTGGCATTATAGCCTTGCAGAATGGTTTGATAGCATATTTCTCCCACAACTAGCTGATCTGGGACATGAGTGGGGAGTAAATGTGGAGTGCCAGTGGCCCCAAACACTCTGATGTAGGTGGTAGTTTCTTCCAAGTATCAGTGGCCTACTTTGGAAATCATCTTCTTGTCTATTGTCGTAAGCCTTGGGCATTCTTTCTTAAAAAGAATAAAATAAACTTGAGCTATAAATTCATCACATATAAGAGCGTAAGATCTCTTGTACCTGTTCTCCCACAAAATGTTGAAATAGACATGCACGGGTAGCTTCGCAATATGTCAGCGTAGATTCATGCCTGAGAAGATGTTCCTTGCGCAGATCATGTCAAATAAGTATGATGCCATGTAGAAGGCTAGCGTTTCTCCATCCTTTGGCGTTTGGGCTTGCAGTATGTTGGTGCTGAGTTGTTTTGAAATAATCGCTCCCCAATTGAAGTTGTTGTCAAAGATTGCCACAATGTATGCTAGGGGCATCCAAGCTTCCGAAAACTTGGTGCAATCCATTTCCCCGTATAATCAGCAGATCAAATCCATCAGGTAGATATATGGCTCTCTAAGATTGGTCGTACCATACCATTCATTGCTCATGTTCGTAAACTTCTTATCCTCTTTGCACCATGAGGCCATCAACCTGTTAGTGTCATGGAACTCATAGAATTTCACCACAAACTCAGTATTTAACCTTTTCTCTAGGTCTTTGAGTTTGTAGTATTTCTGGACTTCTACTGGAAGAAAAACCCCAAAACATTCACCATTTTCATCATTGACCACACATTTCGTTGCATCCATTTGTGGTGATGAGGGGTTGACGATAAATGGATACTAGCCAGACATTCAACGAGAGTGAATGTTTGATGGGATGGAGAAGGTTCTAGTGAGATGAATGAGAAATGGGGAGAGGGAGTATTATTTGAAGAAGAGAAGATGTGAAGAGTAAAAGCAGTGATAGTAGAGTAAAGATAATTGAAAAATTAGAGTGCTTTGTGGAATAAGAGGTGGAAAACAGTTGTGGGGTGAGTGTTAGAAAAAATGGGATAGTGATAGAGGGAAATGAATATAAAATGGGCTTTCATGCCCCTTGATTTATTTATCAAATGAAATTGCAAGTCAAGGAAACAAAAAAAATGACATGGATTGGGTTTTTTATGGAAATAATTGAGATAAACCCCACACCATAGAATCAAACTAATCTTTAAAACAAAAAGGCATTCTTGGTAATGGAAAACTAAAGCAATGAAAGAGAGTTCCCTCTGCTTCATGTGGATTGTTTTATTCTTACCCTATGTTGATTTGCAAACACTTACCATTGATCTCCTCATCCTATATTTCTTAAGAACCCATAAATAAAATGATTGTAGGCCCAAACCTAACCAAAAATCTACCACGATATCCAATCCCATGTACCCTACATAAAGCCCAAATATCGGTAAGATAGGTGCCCCATATATCTTTTTTCCATCCATCCATCGAGGGTATAAACTTATTACATTGTAATCTTATGTCACATACATCGGCGCCCTTTAAAGTGAAGATAGGTTTATTTCTCCCCACCAACCCTCCTTTTCTCTCCCTCTACTAATATTGCTCCCATTTTCACCTTTGTCCATATTGGATGTCGTAACCTAAATAAGCAAGAACCACACTTACAAAATAACAGATGATTGTTGCAAGAGATATATAAGTCATTGATGTGTGCATCTAAACAAAACTATCAAACTATGAGATATATGCATGCAAGGTTGAATGTCGAACTTCAACCTTGACTACCCCTGCAATGTATATCTCTAATCTTAAAAAGGTTTAACCATCTATTGTTTCAACACCTCCTTGGGAACGATGCCAAAAAGTGATGATCCAAGGTATTCTAACAATAAATCACATCACATAATCCCAAGGACACAATTAAAGTACCAATCCATGTGCATAACACTTTAGAGGTGTTGTGCATTGTATGTGCAACTTTGTATGTGCAACCTTAAGGTATTAACTTGCTCAGATATAACTAACTATGAATTATATGCAACTAACAAAACGTAGTCTACAATGTAATGTTCCTACATAATTAACATCAAAAGAGAGGTTTGCTAGTCTAAAAGTTTAATGAAGGCGACATTGTGCAAACAAAATCACAACAATTAAGACCATTTACAACACAAAATCCCTTCCTCTTGATTCACTATGAAAAAGTTTGGATTTTATATCAGTTGACATGAGTTAGGCTTCTGATATATAAATGGAAAGTCTAGCTAACATAACACTTACAATAAAATCAATATCAAAACTTCAAATCAATTAAAACTCACCATTCCTAATTTGCCTCATAACACTCTTTTAATATGAACGCTACCAAGAATAGGTGCATAAGTTATACATGAAACATATTTATCATAACATCTTAAACATGTTCAGCATAACCCATATGTAAAACTCATTTGAAAAGAATATCAACTACTTCACCTCAATGGTTACCTGAAGTCTCTTGGATAGAGATCTTGTTTACTTCTAAAGAACACAATTCTGGGGTTTAGGGTTAATGCCCTTATATTCATGCACGTAACACCTTGTTCAATATTTATAAGTATGTTTGTGTCATCATAAAGGTGATTATAAACATCAAGAAATGATTTCATATTCTACAATCTCCTTGCCTCATCATCTACATGTACAAGGTTACACTCCAATTGTCCCAAAGCCTTATAACATAGACATCATTAACATCACTAGCCTTGAGACCCACACATAACACAGACCATTATGTGATAGAGGTAAATACCTCACAACAATGTTTAAACTCATTCATGCAGGTTACACAATCAATTTATGCATTGCACTCACATCCCTTTAGGGGAAGGGGGAAATGGGTACATTTTCCTTCAAGGAGGCCAATGTAGGACTAATTCAGGGAACAAAGGACTAATTCAGGGAACAAACCAACTCATAATAGAGGTAAAAATCTTAATTTATGCCTTAAAATCATTCACAATAAATGCCAAATCTTTCCATGCACAACAAAAACCATTTGACAAGGGTATGGGGGATTTGAGTAACCCTTCTTTACCTAATTGTATTTCCACCTTTTGGGGAATAAAATAGATGAATCTAACTTTGCAATTTGGTGAGCATGTGGATATTGATTTCATCTAATCGTAATTAAAATTTAAATGCCAATGAGCATTGTATGGCCATGTTATAACATAATTTCATCTAAAACTATTTTACATTTTTAAGGGTCCTATGAAAAAATCTGAAGCTATTTTTTGTTGAGTACATGGATATTGATGTAAGATACCTATTTTTAAAGTTTGAATGCTAATGGACACCATATATCCAAGTTATAAAATAATTTAATCTATAACCATTTTATGGTTTTAAAGGTTATACATGCAAATCCGAAGCCAATTTTTGGTATGCATGTGGCTATTGATGTCAGCTACCCATTGTTAAAATTTGAATGTTAATGAACATTTTATGGAAAAGTTATATTAGGATTTCATATATAGCCATTTTGCATTCAAATCTGAAGTTGAGTTTTGATGAGCATGTGGGGATATGTGCCAACTAATCCCAGTCCAAATTTGTTCTTTGTTCTACTTCATATGACATTGTTGCACTATAAGTATGGTATTGGTTTTTAATTCATTTGTACAAACAATTTGTTTGCGTAAGGTTTATCAATGCATTATCATGTAAATTTTCCAATTTAATCAATTATAATAGTATTCATTCACTTACTGACGCCTGCATAATTTCCATGGCGTGAACTCAAAATAAATAATGTTAATATACATGTACATTTCATCATGATCGAGATATTAATCAAAGAGAGAGGAATACACGTATATTTCATGAAATGAGCTCTAAGGTAATTGACTAGGTGTTAGAAAAATAGGTGTGCTTGTTTCACCATAGACAATATAGCAATATTGTCACCCAGCCATAGGCACAAAGGCCACCCCCGAGCACCTTAACCTTGACAAACATAATAATTTTGGAAGCAATCCAATAGCCAACCAAGGTAGTGCACCTTTCTCCAAGGCTAGAGCACTAAGAAAGAATAACCAAAGACCAAGCAAAAAGTCCAAAACATAACCAAGAGAAAGTTCAAGCCAAAACCAAAATGCTAGTTGAAGCTGCATTTCCTCTCCAAACTTGCACACCACTGGTCTTATGCAGTTGTGAGAGTGAGAATAACAAATGAGCTCTAGAAAACTCTATTTATACTACTCTATCTCACTTGACTGGGCGGACTTCTCTTTCTGGAGGCTAATAACTCAATATTAAATATTCTCTTCAGCTGACTTGTCTCCTAGGGTTATTATTCAATGTTTTAGGGTTTCTCTTACTTTCCAGAATATTCTAGTCTCATCAAAGGTTACATGTGAAGGTTAATACCTCCTGTAGCTACCATAATATCAAAACTCCCTCCTAGCTAGGGAGGTATTAAAGGTAATGGTCTTGAGCACAAACAGACCATTCAACCAGTAACATCATCATAGTCACACAAGGTATCTCATGATCACGTAGATCAACTCACAAGAAATATCATCACTATTAGTATCATCTGATAGCATCAACTGCATCATCTCTCGAATCCATACTACATCTAAGTAATCAGGCATGATGTTGAATAAGTCACTAACTCCACAGAGTGATACATGAACTATTCTTCTAATCCGGACATATGTCCTAGAAAAATAAGTGTTATGATAGATGTTGGAAGCCACACCATGGGCTACAAGGACTATTCTTCTAATCTGGACATATGTCCTAGAAGAATGACTATCCTGGACCATTTTCCATAGGGAGAATGTCTATCCACTAGTAGTTTGTCTTTCCTAGATCATTTTCTGCCTGGAGAATGTCTGTCCATGAACATATTGACTATCCATCTAGATGGTAATCATCTCTAACACTAGTGATAGTCTCCATGGCAATCAGAACAATGTCATCTAATAGACACAATTGTGTCTATCCATAGTAGTACACAACTACTACTTAGTGGTATGCAACCACTCCTAGTAGCACACAACTACTAACCAGTGACACACAATCACTACCAGTGGATCACATCCACCACATTAGAATGCAACTACTATATAGAGACATACAATCTCCACAACAATCATATCATTTGAAATCAACAATATCATGATACAAACTAAGTCATCTGGGCCATTCTTCCACTCACATCTGTGAGACCTGGAAGAGAATATGCCCTCAGAAAGTAAAACATCATCTATGGGCTATTTTGAATATTGTTCCCAAGCATAGAAGAATAATTGACCCTGATTTATGAGCCTGGACCATTCCTCCAGCACTAATCATACTGCAACCTAGAGAGAATGAGTTTGCCCTAGGGAATGCTTGTCTCTAATTACTAAACCTGGAACATTCACTTAACTAGGCCATTCCTTCGGCACTAATCATAGTGCAACCTGAAGAGAATGATTCTTCCCTAGGGAATGATTGTCTGAACCATTTCCTAAGAAAATGATTGTCCTGCACCAACGTCCAAAATAGACCATTCTTCGAAACTACTCACAACTGTGAACTTCGAAAGAATGACTACCCGACGAAGCAGAACGTTCTACTTGACCACTACTCAGAGTGACTTCCAAGAAGAATGATTTTCCTAGACCATTCCCCCACACTAGCCACAAGAGGAATCACTACCTATGGCACATCAACAATCTATTGGACCATTTTCATTACGAAAATGATTGTCTGATTTGGACCATTTTCCAAACTGGAATATGACTGTTCGTCAGAAATCTTGAACCACTTTCTAAACTGGAAAGGAACATCCCAACCTAGACCATTTTCCAAACTGGAAAATGACTATCCATAAATCAATAACATATCAGTTCTGCCTCCCAACTTGGGAGTAATCACTTCCTTTTTCCAATAAGGAAGTCATCTCCACCCCTCATTGTTTCCCTTAAGTACGCAAACTTTTCATATTAAACATAGGATTTACCAAAATATATGTTATCTGCTCATCTGTGGAGATATACTGGAGAACCACTTCTCTCTTCTGGACTTTATCACAAAGAATATAATGATTAACCTCAATGTACTTTGACCTATCATGGAACACTGGTTTCTCTGAAAGATTCAAATAGCTTTAATCATTACAATATATCATGGTTGAATTTAGCACCTGATTAGATGGTCCAGAAACCAACTTACGAAGCCACATTGCTTCTATACAAGCATTAGAAGTTGAAATATACTCTAATTTTGTAGTTTTGAGTGCAACAGAATTTTGTTTCATGCTAGCCCATGACATCATAGCAAATCTCAAACTAAAAGATATCCAAGTAACACTTCTTCTTTCATAGGAAGTCCTCGCCACGCTTCTGTTGTATATGAGATTCTTTGCATCGAGTTGCTTGAATCCATACAATGTCTTCTTCCATTTGCATACATGGGTATCTTTCTAGTATACCCCAAAACCTTGAGATTCCTCTACACAAGCTTCTTTCTCGATTGCTTTATTGGGAAGAACAACCTTTTACATATAAATTTCAATCCATGGATATTGCAAGAGGTATATATGGTTTACTGGAACAATTTGTCGTCATAGTCTTCTCCTTCCTTCTAGAAGAACCTCTAGTTCTGAATCTCGCAATGCTTTCCATTCATAGGTCTTTTTCACAATTTCTTACATACACTATTTTGTATCATAACTTCCATTTCTTCTGCTTGATTGCTTCTAGTGGGTTCAAACCATGCTGGTAGCCTTATGATTCTTGGTATAATAACTGGTTGTTCTGACTTTTCTTTCTTTCTTGGAATATTCATGTTCTTCCTCATGTTCCTCTTTAGCTTTTGGGTCCATGGATTCTTCTATAGATTCCATGTCCTTCCTTCCTAAAGATTCCAACTCCTTTCTTTCATCATAGGAG
>JASDQU010100435.1:186399-202707 GCA_032191745.1 Picea mariana | reverse complement strand
TCTTGCACTGTAAATAAAATATGATATAAAAACTCTAATAAGATTATGATAAGGAAAATGAACAACTATAGCAGCTCATTCTAATTCACCTCTCATGGACTAAGTTAAATGGCTTTCACTTCCATCTCTTCTTGCAATATGTTAGAAGACAAATAGAGACAGAGCCATTTCCTAGTAGATGAGAAGTTATTCAAAGTGAAAAAGGTTCCTTCAATTAGTGATCACTATGCAATAACTAGATTAAGAAATCCTTGCAACATCGGTTTATCATGTTATAGATTCATAAGATCCACCCTGAAGCACTCGTTAGAATAATGTAAAGAAGCAAAAACATTCAAAGAAATACATAAAACGAGGAAAAAAATAATTGCATAAGAAAACATATAACCATTAAAGGAAATAAATAAGAAGTAAATGAATGGAATTGTGGAGGGAAAGTTACAACCATTAAGAGAAACAAAATGACAATAATCTAATCTATGGGTAGAGGAGATTCAAACTCCATTTGTAACTTTAGAACATACCCTTACTTTTAATTAAGCAAGGGGTTGAATCCCTCAGATGAAAAAATTAATTATAGTGAGAATATTAGCACCAAAAACTTTATTTTAATTGAAAAATTGAAATTACTTTGTGCCCATTGAAAAAAACTAAATTCTAGTTTTTTCTACCTAAACTATGAGATCTCTTGCACCCTCCTTAAATATAAAAACAAACTTGGATTTGTTGGATAGTTGGTTGCCACTGATGTTGTTGGATATTTGGTTTTCATTGATGTCAACATAAGTGGTTGTCACTGATGTCAACAGATGTTATGGATGCATTTGAAGAAGTCTACAAGAAGCCCGAAAGGTGTGGTGACGAATCCCAAAGTTGTTTGAGGAAAATGGATATGAAGGGCAATGTAAATGTAGGTAACACACTCATATATGGATAGCCCTCATCTTGTTGTTTCCAACAGTAGGTGGAATGTCACGTAGTTCCTCACAGTTGAGGATTTATGAGGTCATGAAGTTGGAAGCCTTGAAGAATGGTTAAGAAGCCCCTAAATAGTTACACGTCATTAATTAAAGGGTAAATTGGTTGCAATAAGAAAGCACGGGTTACCCCTAAACTTAAGGAGCAAATTTACTTTGAAAATGTATAAATACACTTCAAGAAGCCTCTTATTCTTACACACATAACTTTATTTAATATCTTCTATGTGAGCACACTTGATCTATTTGGTGAATCTAAGGTAGCAAGTCTAAGGCAGCGAAGAAAGTGTGAAGGAGAAAGTTTTGGGATTGTAGAGGAGAGCGATGATTTCTAAGAAACCATGTTTTGACTGACCCCCGTAGGTCTAACTACTGGTATCCCACGAGGCACCCCCACGGGTTGTACGACCCTCATCCCGTGAGTCCCCAATAATTGGCTGTTGTTGGTCCCATGAGGCTAAGGAAAATTTGGAGAGGATGCTTGTACCAGGTTGTTGAGGCCGAGAAAGAGTTACAGGTCTGAAATATTATGTATCAGGTCAACTACAGGTTTAAAGGTATGTCTATATGCATGTTTTCAGGGTTACATGTTGGTGATGTTATGGTGCATGATTGAGGCATGTCTTTGGTATCTTGTTGAGGCATTGGTACATGCTTGAGGCACATCTTATGTGCATGGTGTGAGGCATATTTCTGGTACATGTATGAGGTACATTTCTTGGTGACATTGATGCATGCTTGAGGCACTTCTTGATGAGTTTATGGCACATGTTTGAGGTACTTGCATTGGATGTTGTGGTACATGCTTGAGGCATGTCTTTGTGAGTTTTGGTATATCCTTGCGGCACATCCAGGATACTTGGAATATGGTTTGTTGTATGGTATATGCTTGAGGAATATCATGAGTGATATGACACATGTTTGATGGTGTCTCTTGGTACATGGTTTATGGATGTTATCACATGCTTGAGGCACATGGTTTAAGGTACATCTTGGCTACATGGTTAAGTGATGTTATGGTACCTTTGTATCTGGTTTGGTATATGTCATGGTTTTTATAGGCACACCTTTGTGATTTTGGTATATGGTTGAATTATACACTTGGTATATGGTGGCATATGTATGAGGCACATTCTTTGGTGCTTGGTTGAGACACATCATTTGGTACATAGTTGATGCTTGATGTACATGGTATGGTACAAGTTCTTGTACATGGTTGATGTACATGGTATGTTACAGGTTTTGGTACATGATTGATATACATGGTATGGTACAGGTTCTAGTACATGGTATGGTACAGGTTCGGTTACATGGTTGATGTACATGGTATGGTGATGGTTTTGGCATCCATGTGAGTGGATCTAGTTATAGTTGGTCGATGATGGTATATCAATGAAAGTGATAGTGACAGAGACAATGATAGGGATAGTGACAGGTTGGATGATTGGTTGATCATCAGCTATAGGTTGATGTGATAGTGACAATGACAAGTTGATGTATCTGTGATCATGGAAGTTATAGGTTGTTCAGTCGTGGTGACAGGTTGAGTCTACACCTAAATTTTAGGGTGACAGGATGGGGGAAGGAAAGGGGGTTGTAACCTCCTTTCAGTTGGTGCCGGAGAACTCAGGGAATTATAGCTTCCTTCAAGTTGGATATTGTAAATCATGGGGTTGTATCCTCCTTCTGGTTGGAACCAGAGAAATCAGGGAGTTGTAGCTTCCTTCAAGTTGGAGCCAGAGAACTCAGGGATTTGTAGCTTCCTTCAAGTTGGAGCCTGTAAACTAGGAGGTTGGAGCCTGTAAACTAGGGGGTTGGAGCCTCCTTCTAGTTATAGTTAGATAATTTAGGGAGTTGTAGCTTCCTTCATGTTGGTGCATGTAAATCAGGGGGTTGGTGCCTCCTTCCAGTTGGTGTTGGAGAATTGGAAAGTGTATTCTTCATATATATAAGAAAAAATTATGTGGTTTTCTCTCATTTGGGTGTCCACAAATATTCAAGTGTATTGTGTATATGTGGTTGTTTATTATGCATTGATGATATTGTTTATGATGCAATGATATACTGAATGCATAAGTGATAAACTATTGAATACTGCTGATAAAGTTGAACTTTATATATACTGTGATTGAAAGTGGTAAAAAGTGCTCATATTGATTCACCCCCCCTCTCAGTATTCCAACAGGATTCCCACAAGGAAAATTCTAGATATGGGGAATGGTCTCATAGAATTAGAGTGCTCCCAATTCGTGTCTCTATCTGTTTCTCTTTATTTGTTCCCTTGATTGAAGTGCTTGCTACAACTCTAACAATGAAGTGAAGGATTGAATCCCTCTTTAATGCATGGTTATGGGATGGGATCCAATGTCCTTAGCTAATGTTGCAATAAACCCTTTTTGATGCCAACCATCATTAATGCATTTTATTCATACCTCATAATCAATAAAATTACTCGAGCCATCAAATATTTATCATGATCTTTAGGAAATAAGCCAATCATATTTACATTAAATAAACATGTTTCAACATTGTCTAATTTGGCCTTTAATTAGGAAAGTTTGATGTTAATAAAGCAAACATGGCAATAATATATAGAAAAAAGGGTGACCATAGAGGGTAATCTAGGGGTCCATCAGAAGACCATTCAAACCTTCAACTTAAGATATTGCAGTAAAGGTCATACCCCGACTCTCCTTCTTTTCAATATTAATAATTGTTGTTTCCAGCATCGATCCTTGTGACTACATGAAACACTGAAAATGATGCACTAAAATTGATTTTATCCATTATACAAAACTAGAATTAGTGCATTGTAGTAAGAGTAATGTAGCAAACAACTTAGTCAACAATTTTTGACTTTATGAAAGTTGAAATCTATGCAATATAATTAAAGCAATGCACAAAGAACTAAAAACAATGCACAATATCGATTTTATCCAATGTACAAACACTGAAACCAATGCACTATATGTTATAAAAACAGGATCGCAAAGCAATAAAATAAAAAACAAATGCGGAAATAAAACACAGAAGATACGCAATACAATAGAGACACAAATATGTGTGGTTCACCCAGTGTGGGCTACGTCCACTAGAGAAATTGTCAGGTCCTTCCTTTTTATTATCCACCAAAGGAAGGGATACAACCTACAACACACCCATTGTAACTTCCTCTTTTTTCTCTCACAGTATCCTCTCTCAGAATACAATATTCGTAATGATACATAGCCGCAATACATTTCCCTCATAAAGAGGGTTTCCTTCTAGGGAAAAAAACCCTAACATAACGTCTACCGTCAGATTTGTGACCTTATAATGAACGATCCAGATTTACTATTAAATTACAATATACATTTACAAGGCAATTTTTCCTTCGAGGGCCCGCTTGCCCCCGGACTCCGTAGGGGGGAAATCCCCCCTGCAACTCCCCTGCATGGAGGGGTGTACAGTATTCTGGGGTGTAAAGTCTTAATGGGGTATAAACATAGCTGAAAACAAAGACCTCTGAATCAGGAAGATAATCAGGCTCCACAACCAACAATCTCCTACTTGGATATTGATCTCAACAACTCCACCGATGTTGTATCTACTGGAGTATGATCCTTCTTGGACCTGGTAAATTTCTCATCTTCACCTTCATGCTTGGAGACCAACTGAAATTGAGAAGGAACTTGGTTTCTCTCTGGTTACTCCCTTTGTTAACATGTCCGCAGGATTCTGGATAGTGTGTATCTTTTCCAACTTCAAATGTCCATCTTCCAAGACGAATCGTATGAAATGGTACCTGAGTTGTATATGCTTAGTATTCGAATGGAAGGCTAAGTTCTTTGAAAGATGAATGACATTATCATTGTCACAGTACAACCTACTATTCTCTTTCTTCTTTCCCAATTCCTCCATAAACCTCTGTAACCAAATCATCTCTTTACTAGCCTCTATAGCATCAACATACTCCGCCTATGTTGTTGAAAGTCCAACAACCTTTTGCAGTTTTGAAATCCAACTTACTATTATTCCACCTATAGTAAAAACATACCCTGTGGTGCTCCTCCTGCTATCTTTATCACGTGCCATATCTGAATCAACATATCCCTGTAGAACAATGTTTTAACATTCAAAACATAATGCATGAGTAGCAGTATGATGCAGGAGCATCGTAACAAGCCAAAATACACGCCTAGCCAAAGGAGCAGCTAGACGCGCAGATGGAAAAAGAGCACTTTTTTTTATGAAAACATTTTGAATTTTGAAACTGAAGCATTAATGTAATAAGCTAGGAGGAGCGTACTTGCATTTATATCTTGGAGATTGTAAACAGATCTTGAGCGATTGCTCTCATCTATCGAATGTAATAGGCATTTAAGTTTGTTTAATGAAAGTGGGTAGATTTGAATGTTAGATTAGACAGTTTAGAAGTGTAGGAGGGAAAACGGATATAGACACCCTCACCCTTGTATCATTGTAACATTATCATCATTGAGAGATGAAGCAGAGAGCTGTAGAGAAGAACCCATGTACGGGAGCACTTGAGTTAATATATGAAGCTTTGACTCAATTTTCATGGTGTTATGATGCTAACTGTTTACCTTTGTTGAATGGTATGTTTACAGTTGTTTTATTCTCTATGTTTATGCATTTGTTTCAATGTTGGGTTAAATGTGTGATTTCATGTTAAGTGTATGAAGTCTGAGAGAGGAGAAGAATGAGTTTCAATTGTTTCTCTTCCTGAGAATTCCTGCAAGGAGTACAGTGAATGTTCGCAAGGTGTGCGTTGACGAATGTCTAAGTTTTATCTCAGAAAGATCAGGAGAGATACCATTGTTCTCATATCAGCGAAGTGTAGGTGGAGCACAGAGCCGTGCAAGGTGTGCGCGGGCCAGATTGAAGCCTTGGATTTTATAAAAAAGGAAGGTTGGAGGACCATTGTTGCAAAGAGTGCACAGGGTCGAAGACTCAAATAACCAGAGGTTATTTGAAAGATTGTCACAAGGAGTGCGAGCAGGATCTCTCTTGGAGACTTAAGTTCACAAGTGAAAGCTCAGGAGGGTTAGTACCTTTGAAGAGTTCAAAAGAATACGGGGAGCGAAATCATCACTCAGAAGTTAAGTTCAGTGGAAGGACGCCAAGTCAGTTTGGCTAGAGATTCTTGAGAAGTGAATCAGATGGTCAAAATTCTCCGTGGAGAACTCGCGAAGTCGCGAGGACCATAGCATCCAGTGAAGTTGCAAGGTGGTTAGCAGTTGGGTGAACCCATCACTTTGGTTTCAAGAATCAACGTGGACCGTTTATTGTGGCCAGTTGAGCCGTTAGATCATTTCAGAATTTTGGGTTTCGTAAGATTGAAGTGCAGACCAAAACCTTTGGTCACTCACATTCCCGAACCGCGAAAAGGATTATCACATGTGAAGTTGAACGAGTGAGTTTCGGCACTTTGAGAATTCGAGGTTCGGTATTTTGGGAGTCCTGATGACAAGGAGTCAGGACATAGTGGAGTGAAAATCTCGAAGTCACAAAACGTGACAGGATTTTGGTGTGGAATTTCAGGATTTCGGCACTTCGAGTGTCGGGAAGCAGAGGGGACAATGATTTTTGGAATCAAGGGTTCAAACTTCCAGCTCGCGAAATTCTGAAGAGCAGAAAGAGAAAACTCCCCAAAAGGTCACGAAAGAATAGCTTTGGGCCCCAATCGGATTTTGGGATTCCAGGAGTCAAGAGACAGAGTTGCGTGTCAACGCAACTCCTGAAATTGCGAAGAGAAAAAAGCCGAAAGGCGGGTCCCAAGCACCAGTCGGAGGATACATGTGACAGAAGCTGAAAGAGGTGGTCAAGCTTCGGCAAAAGTCTCGAAAGACCATCAATCTTTCCAAAAAGGGGAAATTTCAGAAACCGAGAAATCATAAGGGAAGAGGAACAAGTGTTGGTCGATCACTCTAGTCCCGAAAAGTCAAAATAAGTGGCAACAAGAGGCATGTGTTCGACGCATTGAAGGAATCAACCCTCGTTGACATTTCAGGTTTCGGAGGTTGAAGAGACAAGGGGCTCGACAACAAGATTCGCGAATTTGTGAAATCCGAAATCCCGAAAAGGAAAAATCCCTGATCACATTTGTTGGTTGGTTGTGGAGTTAACGTCGGTGTTTGATCACATAGGCATAACTCAGAAGGACCTGTGGAATACACATGTTTGTGTGTGTAAAGTATTCCCTGTGGTGAAATCGAAGAGTCAATCAAACTCAGGGGAAGATTTAGAACGATCCTGCCCGGATCTTTGCCCGAGGGTCAGGGGTCTGCATCAGTTGTGGTATCAGAGCACAGAACAGTTTTTTTTCTTTCTGTAGCAGAGAGAAGGGAGAAGATTTTAAAGCCATGCTGCCAAGAAGAAGAGACAGGCAAATACCTGATCCAGTAGAGGAAAGAGAAATGTCGAGAAGGAGAGATAGGCAAATACCTGATCCAGCAAGGGAAAGAGAGATGAGTGAATTACGTGCCAGGCTTGATGTTATGGAGACAACATAGAGGCACACAATCGACGTTGGGGATATCAGCGAGACTGAAAGTGAAAATAAAGCTGGAAACAAAGAAGTTGCAGTCGAATATGTTGCCAAAGAATGCCTATTCAGAGTTGTAGCAAGGATAGGTGCTAGAGAAAAAATGGGCATTCCAGTGTACGAAGGAAACTTGGATGTTGAAGAACTTCTAGACTGGATTAGAGCTCTAGACAAATACTTCGACTATGAGGATGTCGAGGAAGATAAGAAGGTCAAACATGTCGTCACTAGACTTAAAGGGCATGAAACACTATGGTGGGATGAACTGCAGGCTGACAGACGCTGCAAGGGCAAACAGAAAATCAAGAGCTGGGATAGAATGGTTGCAAAGATGAAAGCCAAATTTATACCCAGGGATTATCAAATCACTCTGTTTCGGAGGATTCAAAACTTGAGACAGAAAGCTGATGTCAGTGAAAGAATACACTGAAGAATTCTACAGGATAAATATCAGAGCAGGTCATCGAGAAAGCGATGATGCAAAAGTTGCCAGGTACATGAATGGTGTGCGATATGACATTAAAGATGAGATGAGCATGATGACCATTCGAAATGTGGAAGATGCTTATCAGATGGCTCTGAAAGCTGAAGAGAATCTGAGCCGGAAGCAAGGTCAAAAAGGCCGAGGTAGAAGTCAAGCCAGAGGCAAAACAATTTCCCAAGATAGAACTCAGAAATCTAAAGAAGAGGGAAAAAAACCTCAAACTCAACATGAGAGGGGAGGAAGCTCACAGAGAGGGCAGTACGCTGATAGAAATACTTCTCCTCGAGCTAGAGGAAGAGGAAGAGGCAGAGGTGGTGAAGTAAAATGATTTGTCTGTGAAAAGCTCAGACATAAATCCTATGAGTGTCCATATAAGAAGAAAGATGGTGGTGAAACTCACATTGCTAAAGCTCAAGGATGGAATGTTGAGGTAAAAGATGCTGAGGGAGGAAGATCCTTAATGATGAGGAAAGTTCTCTCGAAGCCAGAGAAGGAGGCAAAGAACCCAGCCCAAAGAAACATTCTGTTTAGGATTGCTTGCAAAACTAAGGATAGAGTATGCAAGGTCATAGTGGACAATGATAGCACAGATAATCTCATATCTACAGAGATGGTAGAAAAGTTGGAGCTGGAGACTGTTGTACATCCAAGCCCATACAGAGTTTCATGGCTACAAAAAGGACATCAGGTAAATGTCACTAAACAATGTTTAGTTGAATTTAAAATAGGAGGATATAAAGATGAAATATTATGTGATGTCATTCCCATGGATGTTTGTCATCTATTGTTGAGTAGACCATGGAAGTATGACAGAAATGTAGTTTATGATGGGAGAAAGAACACATACACCTTGGAGAAAAATGGTAGGACTCACATGTTGCTGTCAATTAAGGATAAAGAGGTGAAAACAGAGACAAGCAACATTGTACTTCTCATGAGTGGGAAGGAACTTCTTGATGAGGTTAAGAATAAGAAAGACACATAATTTGTTGTGCTTAGGAAGCCTAGAATTGTTTTGACCAGTACGAGAATAGATGATTTACCAGAAGAAATTCAAGAGTTTTGCTAATATAATAGTGGACGAACTACCTTGTTCATTGCCACCTATCAGGAGTATAAGTCATCACATCGATCTTATACCTGGAGCCATTTTACCGAACAAAGCAGCATATCGGTTGATTCCGCAGGAAAATGAAGAAGTTAAGAGACAAGTCCAGGACTTAATGGACAAAGGATTGATTCGAGAGAGCTTGAGTCCATGCATTGTTCCGACAGTTCTCAATGCAAAGAAAGATGGAGGCTGGAAATGTGTACAGAATCAAGGGAAATCAATAAGATTACCATTAGATACAGATTTCCATTGCCAAGGATGGACGACTTGATGGATTGCTTGACTGGAGCAAAAAAAATTTCAAAGATTTATTTGAAAAGCGGATATCATCAAATTTGCATGAGAGAAGGTGATGAATGGAAGACAACATTCAAGACGAATGAAGGGTTGTATGAATAGATTTTCATGCCATTTGGCTTGACGAATGCGCCCAGTACTTTCATGAGGTTGATGAACGAAGTCCTGAAGGATTTCATAGGGAAATTCATCATTGTATATCTTGACGATATATTAATTTTCAGTAAGACAGAAGCAGAACACTTAAGGCATTTAGCTGCAGTAATGAGAAGATTACAACAAGAGAAATTGATGATCAATATGAAGAAATCGTCATTTATGAGGACAGAACTCATTTATTTGGGTTTTGTTATCTCTGCAAATGAGTTGAAGATGGATCTGGAAAAGATAAAGGCGATTAAGAATTGGCCATCGCCAAAGAGTGTATTTGAAGTACGAAGCTTCCATGGTTTGGCTAGCTTCTGCAGGAAATTCATCTAAAACTTCAGTGGAATTAGCGCACCAATGATGGATATGGTGAAGAAAAGACATAAATCTTTTCATTGGACGGAGGAAGCAGAGAAAAGTTTCAATCTGCTGAAGAAGAAGATCATTGAGCAACCAATTCTGGTTTTGCCAGATTTTAACAAGACATTCCAGGTCAGGTGTGACATGAGTGGATTTGCAATTGGAGCAGTCTTGAGCCAAGATGACAGGCTGGTCGCATATTTCAGTGAGAAACTGAATGAAGCGAAGATTAAGTACTCCACATATGACAAGGAATTCTATGCAGTCATACAAGCATTGAAGAAATGGAGACACTATTTGGTTCCCAAGGAGTTTGTTCTGTATAGCGATAATCACGCTTTACAATTCATGACTCAACAGGAAAAGTTGAACCAAAAACATGCTAAATGGGTTTAATACATGCAAAATTTTACTTTTCTAATCAAGCATATTTATGGAACTGCTAACAAAGTTGTTGATGCTTTGAGCAGGAAATGTTTGCTTATGCAGGAATTCAGAGTCAACACTTTGGGTTTTGATAACCTCAAAGAAATGTACAGGGATGACCCAGATTTCAAGGAGGCATATGAGGCATCTGAGAATCCAATTCTCAGGGATAGAAGCCAATGGACACAATACATGATCCAGGATGGATTATTGTTCAGGGGAAATCAGCTATGTATTCCAAAATTCTCCATGAGGGAGAATCTGTTGAAGGAAAAACATAGTGGAGGATTGGCTGGACACTTCGGTCATGACAAAACGTTCTTAAAGTTGAATAGCTCATATTATTGGCCAGGGATGAGAACAGATGTTAAGAAATTCGTGGATCGGTGCAGAATTTGTCAGCACACGAAAGGAAGAAGGCAGAACATAGGGTTGTATCAACCATTACCCATACCAGAAAGGTCGTGGGAAGTAGTGAGCATGGATTTCATATTGGGACTACCAAGGACACAAAGGGGAAATGATTCAATCTTTGTGGTAGTCGACAAATTTTCAAAAATGGCACATTTCATACCATGCCAGAAAACCAGTGACACAACTCATATTGCAAACCTATTTTTCAAGGAAGTCGTCAGACTTCACGGCTTGCCAAAGAGTATCGTTTCTGATCGAGACACCAAGTTCATAGGGAATTTTTGGAGGACCTTATGGAAGAAGTTGGGGACAAGTTTGTCTTTTAGTTCAGCCTCTCATCCTCAGACGGATGGACAAACAGAAGTTGTGAATAAGAGCTTGGGAGATTTGTTAAGAAGCTTAATGACTTAACACCATAGTCAATGGGATCACATTCTGCCACAAGCGGAATTCACTTACAATGATTCACTCAATAGAAGCATAGGGTAGAGTCCATTCCAGATTGTATATGGAATGCAACCAAGGGGAGTTTCTGAATTGAAAGATTCGAAACAAAATGAATTTAGGAGTGCTAGTGTCGAGGACTTTGCAGAAGGAATGGAGGAGCTTCACAGCCGAATTAAGGAGAGATTGCAGAGTTCAAGTCAAGAATACAAGTGGAGAGCAGATCAACATAGGCGAGAACTTCACTTTGAAGTTGGTGATCTGATTCTTGCACATCTAAGGAAGGAGAGGTTCCCAAGGGGAACATATAACAAACCGAAGATGAAAAATATTGGACCATGCAAGGTCATAAGGAAATTTGGGGCAAACGCATATGAGATTGAACTACCTGATGGGATCGGAATCTCACCAATATTCAATGTTGCGGATTTGTACCCTTACAGAGCTGAAGAAGTAGGAGTAGAGGAGGAATAGAAAGAAATTCAATGGACCAAACAAATGCCTGTAGCTGAAAAGCCGCAGATGGAAAGCATAATTGACAAGAGGATTAGTAGAAAGACCAGGAGAAAAGAGTATTTTGAATACTTGGTCAAATGGAAGGGACATCCAATTGAAGATGCCAGTTGGGAGGATGAAGCAAAAATTCAAAAGCATGGATAGACCATGCAAGAACTCATGAATAGAAGTTCATGAAAATTTTCAAGCGAGGGAGTATGATGCAGGAGCATCGTAACAAGCCAAAATACGCACCTAGCCAAAGGAGCAGCTGGACATGCAGATGGAAAAAGAGCACTTTTTTTTATGAAAACATTTTGAATTTTGAAACTGAAGCATTAATGTAATAAGCTAGGAGGAGCGTACTTGCATTTATATCTTGGATATTGTAAATAGCTCTTGAGCGATTGCTCTCATCTATCGAATGTAATAGGCATTTAAGTTTGTTTAATGAAAGTAGGTAGATTTGAATGTTAGATTAGACAGTTTAGAAGTGTAGGAGGGAAAACGGATATAGACACCCTCACCCTTGTATCATTGTAACATTATCATCATTGAGAGCTGAAGCAGAGAGCTGTAGAGAAGAACCCATGTATAGGAGCACTTGGGTTAATATATGAAGCTTTGACTCAATTTTCATGGTGTTATCATGCTTATTGTTTACCTTTGTTGAATGGTATGTTTATAGTTGTTTTATTCTCTCTGTTTATGTATTTGTTTCAATGCTGGGTTAAATGTGTGATTTCATGTTAAGTGTATGAAGTCTGAGAGAGGAGAAGAATGAGTTTCAATTGTTTCTCTTCCTAAGAATTCCTACAAGGAGTACAGTGAACGTCCACAAGGTGTGTGTTGACGAAGGTCTGAGTTTTATCTCAGAAAGCTCAGGAGAGATACCATTGTTCTCATATCAGAGAAGTTCAGGTGGAGCACAGAGTTGTGCAAGGTGTGCGCAGGCCAGGTTGGAGCCTTGGATTTTATAAAAAAGGAAGGTTGGAGGACCATTGTTGCAAAGAGTGCACAGGGTCTAAGACTCAAATAACCATAGGTTATTTGAAAGATTGTCACAAGAAGTGCGAGAAGGATCTCTCTTGGAGACTTAAGTTCACAAGTGAAAGCTCAGGAGGGTTAGTACCTTTGAAGAGTTCAAAAGAAAACAGGGAGCGAAATCATCGTGCAGAAGTTAAGTTCAATGGAAGGATGCCAAGTCAGTTTGGCCAGAGATTCTTGAGGAGTGAATCAGACAGTCAGAATTCTCTGTGGAGAACTCGCGAGGACCGTAAGATCCATTGAAGCTGCAAGGTGGTTAGGAGTTGGGTGAACCCATCACTTTGGTTTCAAGAATAAACGTGGACCATTTATTGTGGTCAGTTGAGCCATTAGATCATTTCGGAATTTCGGGTTTCATAAGATTGAAGTGCAGACCAAAACCTTTGGTCACTCACATTCCCGAACCGCGAAAAGGATTATCGCATGTGAAGCTGAACGAGTGAGTTTTGGCACTTCGGGAATTCGGGGTTCGGTATTTCAGGAGTCCTGATGACAAGGAGCTGGGACATAGTGGAGTGAAAATCCCGAAGTCACGAAACGCAACAGGACTTTGGCATGGAATTTCAGGATTTCGGCACTTCAGGTGTCGGGAAGCAGAGGGGACAGTGATTTTTGGAATCGAGGGTTCAAACTTCCGGCTGGCAAAATCCCGAAGAGCAGAAGGAGAAAACTACCAAAAAGGTCATGGAAGAATAGCTTTGGGCCCCAATCGGGTTTCGTGATTCCGAGAGTCAAGAGACAGAGTTGCATGTCAACGCAACTCTCGAAATTGTGAAGAGCGAAAAGCTGAAAGGCAGGTCCCAAGCACCGATCGGAGGATACGTGTGACGGAAGCTGAAAGAGGTGGTCGAGCTTCGGCAAAAGTCCCGAAAGACCATCGATCTCGCCAAAAAGGGGAAATTTTGGAAACCGGGAAATCATAAGGTAAGAGGAACGAGTGTTGGTCGATCACTCAAGTCTCGAAAAGATGAAATAAGTGGCAACAAGAGGCGTGTGTTTAGCGCATTGAAGGATTCAACCCTCATTGACGTTTCAGGTTTCGGAGGTTGAAGAGACAAGGGGCTCGACAACAGGATTCGTGAAATCACGAAATCCGAAATCTCGAAAAGGAAAAAGCCCCGATCACATTTATTGGTCGATTGTGGAGTTAACACCGGTGTTTGATCATGTAAGCATAATTTAGAATGACCTTTGGAATACACCTGTTTGTGTGTGTGAAGTATTCCCTGTGGGGAAATCAAAGAGTCAATCAGACTCAGGGGAAGATTTAGAACGATCCTACGTGGATCTTGGCCCGAGGGTCGGGGGTCTGCATCATAGTACCTTTCAAATACCTGAGAATCCACTTCACTGCCTCCCAATGTTCTTTACTCAAATTGTTCATATACCTACTCACAGCTCCCACTACATGTGCAATATTTGTTCTTGTGCAAACCATCACATACATCAAGCTACCAATTGATGATGAATAAGGGACCTTGGACATGTATTTTATCTCCTTTTGTGTCTTGGGACACATTTCCTTGGTTAATTTGAAATGGTTGGCTAAAGGTGTACTAACTAGTTTTGCATTCTGCATTCAAAACCTCTCCAACACCTTCTCTATGTACTCACCCTGAGATAATGTCAATTTGAAATTTTTCATGTCTCTTGTTATTCTTGTACCAAGGATTTTCTTTGTAGCACTTAAATCCTTCATCGCAAATGAATTAGCTAATTTCTTCTTGAGCAAATTTATATCCTGCATATTAGAACCTACAACAACCATGTCATCTACATACAATAGCAAGATAATATAGCTTCCATTTTCTAGCCTTTTAAAATAAACACGGTGATCAGAATGACATCTACTATAACCTTGTTCTATCATAAACCTGTCAAACTCCAAATACCACTGCCTTGGAGCTTGATTTAGGCCATACAAGCTCTTCTTCAACCTGCATACCAAATTTTCCTTCCCTTTGACCTCATACCCCTGTGGTTGCTGCATATAAATCTCTTCTTCCAAATCCCCATGGAGAAAAGTTGTTTTTAAATCTAATTGTTCAATATGAAAATATTCTACTACCACAAGACTTAAAATAGTCCTAATTGAAGTCATTTTAACAATAGGAGAAAATATTTCTTCAAAATCTATAACCTTCTTTTGTATAAACCCCTTTACAACAAGTCTAGCCTTGTACCGCCTTTTTTCTCCATCTTCTTCCTTCAACTTGTAAACCCATTTATTTTGCAATCCTCTTTTTCCTGCAAGCAACTGAACCAAATCCCAAGTCTGGTTATTTTCCAGGGAATCCATTTCCTCTTTCATGCCATTCTCCCACTTATTTTTAGTGTCTACTTGCATTGCATCTTCATAACATTCTAGTTCACCATAATCAGTCAACAATAAATAATACAATCAAGGAGAGTATCGTTCAAGGGGTCTACTTAACCTAGTAGATCTTCTAACAACACTTGCAGGAGTTTGAGGTACTTGTTTCTCCTGTTGTTGTACATTTTGATTTTATGGTACCTTTGGAATTTCTTTTTCAATAATCTCATCAAGTACTGTGTATTCTGGTTTTTCTTTTTTCTGTTTCTTTCCCTGCAACTGATCTTTGTACATGACCTTCTCATTGAATATGACATCTCTACTCTTAATGATTTTGTGATTTTCATAATCCCATAAGTGATAACCAAAATCATTAACATTTTATCTAATAAAGGTACACTTCTTGGATTTTTCCTCAAGCTTTGTTCTATATTCTTTATCAATATGGACAAATGCTTCACAACCAAAAGTCTTCAAAAAACAATAGTTTACCTTTTTACATGTCCATGCCTCCTCTGGAATTCCACCATCCAAAGAGATTGAAGATCCTATGTTTATTAAGTAAACAACAATATCTACAACATCTGCCCAAAACTGTAAGGGAAAACCAACATGCAATCTCATACTCCTTGCACGCTCCAGGATTGTCATGTTCATCCTTTCTGACACACCATTTTCTTGTGGTGTTCCTGTAACTGTATTCTCTCTATGAATCCCATGGTATGAACAATAATAATCAAATTCCTTGATGCAATATTCACCTCCATTGTTTGATCTGAGACACTTCAACCTTTTTCCTGTCTCATTCTCAACCAAAGCTTTCCATTTCTTAAAAGTATCAAAAACATCAGATTTTTGTCAAATGCAATAAACCCAGGTTTTTATAGTTACATCATCAATAAAAGTAACATAATAATGAGAGACACCAAGAGATGATACATGAGATTCTTCCCATACATCTGTATGCACAAGCTCTAACCTTTCACTCTTCTTTTATTTTCCAACTCTGAGAAATCTGGCTCTCTTATGTTTTCCATAAACACAATGCTAATAGAAATCCAAATCAATTTGTTTAAGATCTGGAAACAAATTTCTTTTGTGAAGTATCTGCATCCCCTTCTCACTCATGTGTCCAATCCTATGATGCCACAATGTTGTATCCACTCCTATAGAAGCTAACGAGACAGAAGAGTTAGTATTACCAGTACATAAATACAATGTACCTACCTTCTCTCCTTTTGTTAT
>JASDQU010100435.1:170259-182370 GCA_032191745.1 Picea mariana | reverse complement strand
TGCCAACTACCATTTTGAAATTAGATTTTTCCTTAAATATGGAACATGTCTTACCTCTTTCAACAACCATTGGTTTCCATTCATTTGCTTTATTTTTACCTTTCCCATTCCAACAATTTTTCATGGTTCATCATTACCCAAATGAACCTGTCCAAAATCACCTTGAACATAATCTAGAAAATGTTTCATATGGGGTGTGGCATGAAATGAAGCCCCTAAATCTACTACCCAAGACTTAGAAATATTATCTATAGAAATAATCAAAGCATATTGTAACACATCACCCGTTACATTTGCTTCCTGATTTTTCTCCTGATGTCCATCACTTTGTTTCTTTAGACCTCTGCAGTCTTTCTTCAGATGTCCTTTCTTCCCACAATTCCAACTCTCTATCTTTCCCAGTCTGGATTTGTATCTACCCTTCCTATAATTCTCGTGGTTCCCTGCGCCCTTTCCTCTATCCTTTTGTCTTCCCTTATTCTCCATGTTTAACGCATTACCTGTCGTCTCACTTATGCTTTTCCGTCGCATTTCCTCGCTAAGGATAACACCAAAAACATCATCAAATTTTAAAGTGTTTGAACTAGAGACAGAGTTACTTACAACCATGACCAAGCCGTTCCAACTTTCTGGCAATGAGCACAAGATTAGAAGAGCCCTGACCTCATCATCAAAGTCCACTTTTACAGAACTTAGTTGATTAGTAACCATATTAAATTCATTTAAATGATTTGCAACAAACCCACCTTATGACATCTTCATATTAAATAATCTCTTCATTAGAAATACTTTATTGGACTCCGAGGGTTTTTTGTATAGTTTAGCCAATGCGTCCATCAGCTCATTCGTTGTCTTTTCTTTCGAAATATTGAAAGCCACTCACGTTGCAAGGCTTATCCGTATCATTCCTAGTGCCTTTCTGTCAAGAACCTCCCATTCTTCATCCTCCATGGAAGTCAAATTCTTTGTTATTCCACCCAATGGTAGGAATAGATCCTTCTGATATAAACAATCTTCCATCTGCATCTTCCATAACTGGTAGTTTTGGCCATTAAATTTCTCGACCCTAAACTTTCCATCTTTCACCATTGCTCCCACTCGAACTAGAAAGCCTCTTTTCCTACGAGTTACCTTTTGCTCTGATACCAATTGTTATAAAAACAAGACCGTGGAGAAATCGAATAAAAACAAATGCGTAAATAAAACATAAAAGATACACAATACAATAGAGACACAAATATACGTGGTTCACCCAATGTGGGCTACGTCCACCAGAGAAATTGCCAGGTCCTTCCTTTTTTTTATCCAACAAATGAAGGGATACAACCTACATCACACCCATTGTAACTTCCTATTTTTTCTCTCACAGTCTCCTCTCTCATAATACAATATTTGCAATGATACATAGCCGCAATACATTTCCCTTAGAAAAGAGGGTTTCCTTCTAGGGAAAAAAACTCTAACATAACTTCTACCGTTGGGTCCAGATTTACTTTGAAATTACAATATACATTTACAAGGAAATTTTTCCTTCGGGGCTTCACCCTCGAACCCCCACCAAGGGCTCGCTTGCCACCGGATCCCGTAGGGGGGGAAGGCCCCTGCAAATCCCCTGCGTGGAGGGGTGTACAGTCTTCTAGGGTGTAAAGTCTTCATGGGGTATAAACACGGTTGAAAAGAAAGACCTCTGAATCGGGAAGATAATCATGCTCCACAACCAACACTATATTAATAAGAATGCAACAAACAACTTAGTACATTGTACAAACATTGAAATTGATGTAGGTAACCATTGTACAAACATTGAAATCAATGCACTATCATTTTTATCGATTATAGATCTTCAACATCAGCCACACTTGCCTCACTGTAAGTTTTTAGGTTTTGTATTGCTCCTTTTATCATTTCTTAAATCAATGCACTTAATCATTTTGCATTGTATCATCACAAAAAAAAATGCATTGATTAAGAAGAGTAATGGAAAAGAAAACTAGGTGGTCATGGGCATTTTCATAGGAGGATTAAAGGCTCGAGTTTCTTCCATATTCAAAAGGGTGATCTGTACATAAATGTCACCAACTAGGGAAGTACAATCATGTCCCTCACTCTCCTCGATGCTAAAGGTAACATTACCTCTATATCCTATGCTACCCTTCAACCCTTGACTACGCTTTCAGTAATTTCAACATGTTAATCATATTAATGTTTGTAGATCATATAATAGATGCTTCTCTCGGATATGACTCGTTCACCTCAAACATGGTACCAAATCAAGTGTCTTTATATGTATTTGCATTTCAAGTTCTAGTTCACTACTTATGTGACTCTGATGATCTTGAATACTCACATTTCAAATAACTAGTGTACCTCAAAAAATATTCCCAACAACTAGACTTTTTAGTTGTCAAATGCCATCCCATTAAATAAATATTTGATTTAGTTAATCCAGATCTCAATCCTCTAGATTATTTATTATGATTGTTAACTAAAGTACAAAACATTGTCAAACACATATACATCATCAATTTCTAGAGGCCACCTAACATTATTTATTGACAAATTTAAATTATTGATGGCTACAATATATTTTTTTATGTAATTGTCTTATCTAGTCTAGTCTATGGATTTGTATTTTCAATTCTTATGTACTATGTTATATTTCTAAATTATAGTGTACATCATTTGTATTTAGATGGGTATCCTATTGTTTCCATGCCCAACAACTAGTCGAAGATGCATGCTTTGTTATATTTTTTAAATGTCGTCAAAGGAACTATTGAAGGGATTCTTCAATAATCCATGCATTCAAGGAGTGGGGTTCCATGTGATTAGCATTGGAGGAAAGGTGGTTGATGTGACCATTTCCATGGTTGGTTCAGTGGGATAATTCCCTAACATATTTTAGATTCTCTCACACTCTCAATCTTATCTCCCACGTTGCAATTCCTTGTTTATATCTCTTTGTTGACAAGGTTAAATGACCTTGTGCAATCAATAGGGATTCTCCCCAATGAAAGGTCCCAATTAGACCTTACACTATTTGGAATGGGGAATCTATTTGTTTTATGGCTTGACCACCTCCAGATAGTTTTGTTTGAGGTTTTACCAACCATGGGTTGATCCATCATTTATGACATTTTTGAATGCAGTAAAATAAAATTGATCAAAATCTGGACCAGGGGTCAAATTTTAGCTCAAAAATAAAAGTTCTCAAAATTGCCTCAAAATGAACGGGTACATAGCCCTCATCGTTATGAACCCAACGCAACTTGTTTGGATTCAAACGGACGTCGGATGCGAGAGATATCGCGATCTGTTCGAATCGCCAAACAGGTAAAAAAAATGAGTGTTGACTGTACAGTCCGTACTGATGTTGACGTGGCATGTCCGTACGATGATGTGGCACATCTGTATGCTGAGGTGGTAGATGGTGACATGGCATTCACTCATTGGCAGATGTGGTCGAATCAATTTGTGACATGTGGCATTTAATGGGCAAATGGTGTGGTGCCACGTGGCCCAGTCATGGGCTGCCACGTGGCACTATTGTAATTGGTTGTTGGTTCAAAAGATTATGGAGTCCACTGGACTCGAACCTCGAACCTCCTCTCCCATTCAAATCTTTAGAAATGGCCACCCGACCAACATACCACACGGTGTCACTTGTTATGTATATGGTTTTATATTTATTTAAATTGAATTAAAGTTTGAGTTGGGGCGCGTCCGGGCTGGGGCTTAGCCCCAGCCCCTGGTCGCACACTTTATACATATGACCTTAAATATTGCGCACATGAACGAGTTTGGATTTCAAACAGAGTTAGCCACAGTCGTATGCGCCTACCCATATGACTTGAGTTTGGAAACATGGCCCTTTTTGTTTGAGCGCGGTTGTATGGAAGACCACATGACCACGACCTTGGCGGTTAGGGGCTGGGCGCGCCCTAACTGTCCTATAGTTTGATTGGCTTTGCAGTTACATGTGTGTGCTAGTTTTTATCACGAGTTTTTGAGCGTGTTCTTGCTTGAATGCCCAGTGGTGCATTTTGGCGAACCAGAGACAACAAACTTGAAGGAAGAAAATGGCAGGAGGCCTATCTTCTTCATTTTTTGGCCAAATGAGGTGCTGAGAAAGCCCAGCTAGGGGTTTTTGGACGTTTTGAATCCATTGGAACTATTTTCAAAGCCATTTGAAGACTTATTTTGCAGTTTTTTAACCATTGAAGTTTCAGGAAGCTCTAGGGAGCTTGAAACCCTCATTGTTTGAGGTCATGCTCAGATGAGCCTATGTTTGTTTTCTGTGATTGAATAATCATTTTTGGCTAATTATTATGCTCTGAACACTTTGGGATAGGTTTCAGATCCATTTGAGGACTTTTGCAGGTGTTTTTCCACACAGAAGCTCAGGGAAGCTTAAGGCCACATGTAGAAGAGGTCATGCCCGGATGAGCCATGATCCGTTTTCAGAGTTTTATTAGTCATTTTTTGGGTTTTTATGTATTCTGATCCCAATGGTACAGTCAGTATTTCCATTGGAGTTGAGCAGTAGCTTGTAAAATATTTTTTGACAAATTTATCCCAGAGAGCCAAGTCCATTGATGGAGGCTCAAGGAGATGTAGCCCGGAGAGGGGTGAACTCCTTTATCATGTTGTTCTTGTTGTGAGTGTTTGTTGGTTATTATTTGCTGCAAGTTATTTTTGCTGATGTATTTATGAAAAAAACATAATTAATCTTGCAAAGACCTCACACATAAACATTTAAAAGAAGCATGAACTTAACACATAATCTATCTTGCATATTTTAACACATGGAGCAAGGTCCTGTAAAGTTTTATTTTTATGAAGTAGAGGGTGCTTGCATAGCATAACAAGTCAGCCCACTATTTTCAGATAAAAAATGCAACTAATCTAATGTGTAGAATGCAATATAATACCCAGCCTATCTAACAATATTGATGGGATAAACATAGCACCAAATATCTTACTGATTTCGAACTTCAGTAAAAAGTTACTTAAGCAAATGAAAACAATAATCTAAATAACCAAAATTATTACAAAAAAAATATGGTAATGACGAATTGATTGCAGTACCATGCTTAAAGGCTATAGACAAGCAATCCATGTGATAAACTGAATAAACAAATTACTTATAAGCGAGAAAAGTTTGCACTATAAAATCATATGCTCATATCAATCCAAAATTAATTAAATCAATAGAAAAAGTTCCACAAACCACAAATCTCAAAACTTAAGTTAGTCCCCAAAAAATGTTGGCTCCGACGACTTCTCATTCATTAACACTTCATAGAAAAGTCTACAAGATGAACAAGTGAAAATCCCTTTACAATTCGAATGCTTCTGATTTATAGAAAATAATAAGAGGGAGAAACATATAAACTTGATACATTTGGATTATTGCTTGTTTCCCCTCTTTATCTATTGGTTATCCCTGATGCTTTGTCTTCTTTCCTCAAAGAAGACTAAACTTTCTTTTGACTAACTTTGAACTTCCACTTGGTCATCAATATTTTGGTTTGGGTTGTTCGAAATTTCCCTTTATAAGATGACCTCTTCTATGACTTGATGAAGATTCGTGTCTTTCTCCACTTTCTCACAAAAGTCACCCATTCTTCAAAAGCTAAGTAGATTGTTTCCTTATGAGAAAATTTATGCAACTGTAGAAGCTTTGTATAATGTGATGCTTTTGCTTATCCTTTTCTCATGTTTCTCCATTTAGGCAATATAGTCTTAATTATTTTTATGTGTCTAGAAAGAGCCTCAATGAATATTTAGATAACTAATCCATTAATCTCATAGAGAGCGTGTATACCTTTCCTATTGGCGGCAATACAACCCTCCATCTCCTTGGACACTTGTGCTTGAGAGAATAATTTACCCATGGGTCCAAAAGAAGGGAGGTGGCAGTCCTTTGCTATCTTCTCTATATGTTGCCATATTTTAACCAAACTCTTGACCTCCTAAGCTATTTCTTGAAGAGATAATGAGATCTATGCTTCCACTGGTTGAGGTCAAAATCCATTTATTTTAGAGCTTGTGCAAGAACAGTGGGAATTTCAGGGGGGATTTCATCAAGTGCAACTTGTCAATCTTTCACCCTATCAAACTGCAAGTCAACTTGTTGATACTCCAACTCCCATACATGGAGATATTTTTTGACTTATACTATGTCCATCCCCAAGGTCTACAATGTTGTGTTTTGTTGTGGAATTCCCACTCCACCAAGTTTAATTCACTCTTCACTTTGAAGGCATATTCAATGAACTGAGGAATTTCATAACCGGTTCTATAGTTTTTCACCACTCGTTCTTCTCCTATATAAATCTATCATGTTTTGCACTCTAATTTATCCTCTATAGTTCCACCATCTTCCACATTGACTAGTATTATCTCCCCAGGATATTCTAGTATGACAATTACCTATGTCTGATTTGCATTTGATCTTTCATGAGGACTTCTCTTCCTTTCCCCACATCTCTTGGAGCATAGATAAAATTTCTCGCAAAACTTTAGCACAACCAAAAGAGGATGCATGATTAACTTAACATATTAAATGAAATTAAAAAAAAAAACTAGCAAATTTCCCTTAAACAGTTCGAATTATACAAGTTTGATATTTTTACAAATGATCAACCCTAATTTTAGCTACATGTTGAATCAACCATGATGCATTCATTAGTCTTGATCACAAACTCCTAACTCAGGTTCAAACTTGGGGAAAGATAATTGCATGCAACATCGTATTCATTCCATGAATGTTCAAACCGAAATGTTTAGAAGTTTTCCACCGTGAGTGCTACTTAATAAACATAAATATCAGATCATGATAATTACCTTTCATACCATAATTTATGGCAAGTGTGATTACAACTGATACCTCAAAAATAATTTAATCACTCAAATTTGAAAGGTGATGGTTTAAGCATATAGTGTTGGTAAATTACACATGAAGGCATACATGGAAGTACAATTTCTCTACATACTTAATACATGTTAGTTTGACTTCATTAAATTTTGATTTGCAAAAATAGTTTGAAATGAAGGGAGAATCGATCAGTAACTTAGGGTCGATCAAGAATATCAGGACCCATGAACATTGTTATAAGCAAGGGAAAGGCCAAATCGTATATTAAACCTGATTAAGCAATCTAGGTGTAAGCTCTAGTGCAGATTTGATTTTGAAGTTAGGATCAATTTCAAAATCAAGACCTTGTGACGCCAAGTTAGAGAATAAAGAGTTTGATTTAGAATTTTAGCTCGATTTGGACAGGTGAATTTCAAGAGTAAACACCGAACAAGGTTCGAAAGAGGTTAATGAAGAGTAGAATCAAACAAGGTCGAAGGTCATATAGTACAGATGGTGGTGGAGATGTTTGATTTAGCGACTCATGTTGATTCTCAAATTAGGGTAAGGCAATGGTACCTTGGTGAAAAGGGATCTTGATTTGTCGATCAGGGCTAATTGAGAAATCATGATCTATTAATGTTACAATTTAGATGTTTTTTCGAAATAATGAAACAAAGTTTGAAAACAAAAATATACATTCAATCAAGAGAAAACACCCCCCTCCTCCCTAAAAAGAAGAAGAAAGAAGAACTTAAAATTGTATGAAGGGTCCAATTCATAGATCATGGATGGCTCCAAAATCATGACTCATTCACACTAAAGTTAGTGTGACAAGTCCTCGAATTGACTGCCATAACCAATTTACAGATCAGGGTAGCGAAACGTTTGAGATGATAAAGAAAAATAAACAAAAAAAGAATAAAAAGTTTGAACAAAAGAAAATGGTGAAGCAAATCCAATTTCGAAAGTTGGGGTCAATTTCCAAATCCGTAGGATGACATAACAAACAAAGTGAAAGAATCCCTAATTCGAAGATTGGGTCCGATTTGGAAATTGGGGCTATGAGGGCTGGAATATAAAGAGGATTAGGCAAAGAAACTCAATAAGGGGAAGAACTCAAAGATACAAAGGAAAGAAAACTTCAAGAAAAGAGTCAAGTCAAAACCAATCAAGTAAAACTTAAAGGCTTATCTAACTAAACCATGTAATGCAGCCATGCAATAAGAAATCAGAGTCAATGTACCAAAAAGAAGAAACATACTTGGATCAACAACAATTGAGGTGGGGCCCCAAGTTTTGCTCAAAACTTTGGAGGGTGCTTAGTTCTTCATTGTGGCAGATCTGATCTCACGCTTGCCAGCTCCTGCTTCGGATTGTTTCCTTGATGTGAGTGGCCACTCTGTCCCAGGTAAGCTCCGGAGTGGATTCCTTGGAGTGAAAGATGCGTTTGTTTCTCTCCTTCCATATATGCCAAAGAATAAATCCTGGGAGAAGTAGCCAGATGTGGTTCAGGATGGGGTTATTGAAGGTGATAGCGCCCCAGTGCGTGATGGTTTCCCTGATGTTGCCTCTATTTTGATTGGACCTGCGCATGATTTGGGCCCCCTGATCCTAGCCACTTGGTTGTAGTGACAGCCATTGAAGAGATGCTCCTTGGTTTCTTCTTGGCAGTGACATAAAGCACATATGGAGGGCCCAATAAAGCCCCTTTTCCGGAGGTTGTCCCACGTCAAAATTTGGTTATGAATAATAAGCCAGAGGAAGGTGGAGACCTTCGGCCAGAGGGCCTTGTCCCAAACCTTATCCCAGATAGTGTCCTTTTCCTGATTGTGATAGTTGACTTGAATGTAGTAGGCTTCCTTTACCGAGAAGTTGCCTGAGGCTGAGTGCCCCCATCGGAGGATGTCAGGTCCCTCCTTGATGGGGATTTTTTGGCGTGCTGCTTCATTTTTCCAGGTCGATAGGTCAACATTGAAAGGAGTTCCTAGATCTTGACTAGAGGTCTTCCACTGCCTCCAATTCTGGCTCGCTTCCTGGGGTTTCCAGAGATCTTTGACCTTTAGTGAAGGCGTTTGATTGAGGACATGATGTAGAGTTGTAAGCTCAATAAGTTCAGTTAGAGGCTTGAGTTGTTGCCATGAGTCCAGCCAAAACTCTGCGCTGATGCCATTGCGTATCTCCCAGAAAGCGTGCTTCTGCACCAAGTCTTTGTTTTGCCAGGCTGTGTTCCAGATGTTCGAGCCCTGTATTCTGGTGTTGTGTCGGATCAATTGATCAGGCTGCATTGAGGAGGCATATTTGTGCTTCCAAATTTGTGCCCATAAATCATCTGGCATTTTCAGCCATCTCCACCAAATCTTGGCTCCCATTATCTGATTAAGCTTGCCTAGGTCGTGAAGCCCAAGGCCTCCTGAGCTTTTGGGAGCACAGACCTTGTCCCAGCTCACCAACGCCCATTTCTTGTTCGGTTGCAGACCTTGCCAGAGAAAATTTCTCTGTATGTTTCTGATAGCTCTGATGATTTGTTTGGGTGCGGCTAGAGCTGTGAAAAGATAGGTTGGGAGGGTTTGAAGGACCGATTTTAGCAAGACCAATCTGGCTGCAATGTTTAGGGGTCTGAAGGTCTAGCTGGCCAGGCGGTTTGAGATCGAAAGGAGGAGGCTGTCCCATGAAATGGACTTGGCAGGCGCTCCCGTGAGAGGAATGCCCAGGTACTTGGACAGAAGGGAGCTCCTAGGGATGCCCAGGATTCTAGAGATGTGTAGTTGGACCGTTGTTGGAGTGTTGAAAAAGAAAATCTTGGACTTGTCGAGGTTCAGAGTCATGCCCGAGGCTTCGGTGAAGTCAGACAGGATGGAGTTGAGATTTTGTGCTTCTCGAGCTGTGGGAGAGTTCATGAGGAGGATGTCATCAACGAATTGGCTGTGGGAGGGGAGCGGTCTGATGTTGTGCAGGGGAAGGCCTTTGAGGCTGCCTTCCTGGACCGCTGACTTGATGTAGCGTCCCAGGCCCTCCGCCATTAGGAAAAAAAGGAAGGGTGATAGTGGGTCCCCCTGTCGAATGCCCCTGGAGGCCGAGAAGGGCCGGGAGGGAACCCCATTGACTAGTATTGAGAAGAAAGCCGTAGAGATGAGATTCATGATCCAGCTAACCCAAGATTGATCAAATCCAAAGGCAATAAGGATGGCATTAAGATAACGCCAACTGCCTTTGTCGAAGGATTTTGAGAGGTCCAGTTTGATTAACATACCTGGGATTTTCTGAGGGAGTTGATTACCTCATGCACTAGAATGACACTGTCCATAATCTGCCTGCCCTCCACATAGCCAGCTTGTTCTTTGGAGATGACAAAGGGAAAGATTGGCTTGACTCGGTTTGCGATTACCTTGGTTATGATCTTGTAGATGACATTGCACAGGGCTATGGGTCTAAAGTGCTTGGGATTGGTGACACGCTCCTCCTTCGGAATGAGAGTGAGGAAGGTGGCATTGAAAGCTTGAAGAACTTGGCCCGAGGCATGTGATTCCTCAACCACCTCCCAAACGTCCTTTCGTATAATGTCCCAACAGTGATGGAAGAAGTCTGTTGTGAAGCCATCACGGCCTGGTGCCTTTCCGGAGGGCATGTCCTTTGTTGCTTGATCCACCTCCTCCTGGGTGATTGGCCTTGTGAGAGCAGCATTCTGTTCAGGGGTTATAAGTGAGGGGATGTGACTGGTAACTCAGGTAATGGTCTCCTCTCGATTCTGCCTGTTTTCCGTCATAAGGTTCTGATAATGTCGTGTGAGCTCTTCTTCGATGCAGTTGTGCTCGCGTAGCAGGTTACCATGCTCATCCTCCAGATGGGTTATTCTGTTGATGTGCCACCTGTGGATCATTGTCCGGTGGAAAAATTTTGTGTTCTTTTCCCCTTCCTTGAGCCACTGCACCCTGGATTTTTGCCTCCAGAGGATTTCTTCCTGTTGTCTTCTCTGTTCCAAGTGTGATAGTAGTTTCTCCTCCTCCGTCATGAGCTCAGGAGTTTGAGTTCCAGTTATGAAGATTTTTTGTATCTCGGCTAGCCTGGTCTCGGTGTCCTTGATGCTCTGAAATATGTTTCCAAAGGTGTTTATGTTCCAGTGTTTGAGCATTTGCTTGAAGTTTTTGAGTCGTTGCTGAAATTTGTACATCTTGGTTCCGTGGTCTATCTCAGCTTGGTTCCACCAGGTTTTCGCTAAATGCTGGAAATCGGGGTGGGTGAGCCAGAATTTCTCGAACCGGAAGGGTTTGAGCGCGGGGGTGGTTTCTGCTGCAATCTGGAGGGCAATGGGCCAGTGATCTGAACCTGCTTTGGGGAGAATTGAACTTTCTATGCAGAGGCCGCTTTCGATCAGCTCTTCCGCAACAAGGAAGCGGTCAAGCCGACATGCCACATGCTGGCTGGCTGATCTGCGGTTGGACCAGGTGAAGGTTCCATTGCTATTTTCGATATCTACTAGATTTAATTGTTCAGGAAGGGTTTTGAACTTACCACTGTCTGAGTCGAGTCGCTTGCTACCACCAGCTTTCTCCTCCAGTTTCATTATCATGTTGAAGTCGCCCCCGAGGATCCAGTTGGGCATGGTGACCAAGGATTTGACATGGGCCAGCTTGTCCATGAACTTGTTTTTCTCCTGTTGTCCTTGTGGGCCGTAAACATTGGTGATGGTCCCCTCTTGGTTTGAGCCTATTACTTCATAGTGGGTTGATAGGGTTCTTGTGGTTGAAAAGGGTTCACTGAGGACGGTGTGGCTTGGGTTCCAAAGAATGGCAAGGCCTCCCGAGGCTCCCGCTGTGTCCGTGTAGAAGTAGTTACAATCTTTCCAAATGCGTTGGAAGATGTATTCCGCTTTTATTCCTGCACATTTTGTTTTTTGTAGCATTATGATGTCTGGGATTTCCCCCTTGATACAGTCCATGAGGATCCTTTGCTTGGATCTGTCGTTGAGTCCTCTTATATTCCAGGTTATGATATTCATCATTGGGTAGAAGAGTGTGGGTGGAGGTATCCCTCCGAGAGCTTCTGAATCTGACCTGAGTTGATCATGAGGTTTCCCTCTTCTTTGATTAGTTGATGTGTCAGTTTACGCCCACGCCTCTTGTTCTCACGTGGGATTTTCTTAGATCTGGAGCTTGACTCTGTGGCAATGCCAAGCCAGGCTGTGGATCCTGCCGTTGAGTTGAGGAAGACTTTGTGTACCTTTCTGAGCTGCTCTTCTGGGAGGCCTTGCA
>JASDQU010100435.1:133283-150433 GCA_032191745.1 Picea mariana | reverse complement strand
ACATAATGGGGTTGCAGGGAGAAAGAATCGGTCCATCATTGGTTTTGCCAGGGCTATGATACATGACCGAGATTTGCTTATGTTTATTTGGGCAGAGGCATGTAACATTATAGTATATGTGTAGAACAAGAGTCCTCACAAGATATTGGGGGACAAGACCCTAGAGGAGGAGTTCTCGGGATTGAAGCCAGAGATAGGACATTTGAGGATCTTTTGTTGTTCAGTATACATCAATGTGCATGTGAATAAGAGGATGAAGTTGGAGCCTTCATGACATAAGGGTACATTTGTGGGGTACACTAAGACCTCGAAGGCTTACAAGATCTTCATACCAACATAGATGAAGACAATTGTGAGCAAAGATGTTAAGTTCGAGGAGAAATTGGCATCTAGGAAATCCCAGGAGTCACCAGTAGTGGCAGAGGATGAGGAGAGGATGTGAAATGCTCAACAACTTCCAGTTCAAGAAGTCAGACTTCAAGTGGGGAGGAGAATTTAGCCTCTTCTAGTTCTGTCAGGATACCTAGGTGGTTATTGCAAACATTGAGGGATGTTGGTGAGGTTCCTAGGAGCGCAGTAAAGGAGCGCAAGCCTCCGACTAAGTTTCCTAACTATATTGCGCTTATGAGTAACATCATTGATGTTGAGCCTTCCAATTTTGAGGAAGTGATAGATAAATAGGTTTGGCAGGATGCCATCATGGAGGAGTACACCTCTATCATGAAGAATGATGTTTGGGATATAGTGTTGAGACTAGAGGGGAAGTCAGATGTGATCTCTAGGCAGCTCTACAAGGTCAAGCATGTTGTAGATGGTAGCATCAAGAAGTTCAGGGCGATGTTTGTGGCGAGAGGATTCTCTCAGAGAGAGGGAGTGGACTATTAGGAGACATTTGCTCTAGTTGCTAGGTATTCTTCTATTCAAGCTGTTATTTCTATTACTTCAGTTATGGGGTGGAGGATTCACCAGATGGATGTGAAGACACCTTTCCTCAATGAGATCATTGAGGAAGAAGTATATATAGAGAAACCTTAGAGATTTGAGGTACATGGGAGGGAGTCTCATGTTTGCATGTTTAAGAAAGTCTTGTACGAACTCAAACATGCACCTAGGGCATGATATTCCAAGATTGGCGGATACTTGTAGATTATGAGCTTTACCAAGAGTGAGGCAAATCCTAACTTGTAATTCATACTTGTTGGGGATGATACACTCATCTTGGTGATATACATGGCTGATTTGTTTCTCACATGTGTAGAGGATCTTATAGTAGGGTGCAAGGCAGATTTGGCTATAGAGTTCAAGATGAAGGATATTGGATTGATGCAATATTTCTTGGGGTTAGAGGTATGGAAGATATCGAGAAACATCTTCCTTGGTCAAGGGAAGTACACAATAGATATCTTGAGGAGATTCAAGATGGAGGATTGTAGATTGATGGCTACACCTATGGTTACCAACATGAAGAAGGTTATCACTTTAGATTCAAATTTGGTGGATCCCATGATATACAAAAAGATGATAGGGTCCTTGATGTATTTTGTCAACACTAAGCCAACTATATGTTTTATTTTGAACACCTTGAGTCAATTCATGGTGGAGTCGATGTAGGTGCATTGGGTAGCACTGAAGCATGTGCTCAGGTATTCGAGAAGTACAATGGAGTATGGATTGAGGTATCTTGGAGGTGATGGAGTGAGGTTGCATGGATATTTAGACTCATATTGGGTAGGGAGTGCAGTAGATAGGAAGAGCACCTCGGGGTGCTGCTTTAGCTTGGGATCAACAATGATTACATGGTTCAGCAAGATGCAAACTTCCATAGTACTCAATTCAGCAGAGGTAGGGTATATGGCAGGGAGTATGGCTAGTTGTGAAACTATTGGGCTTCACAAATTACTTACAAGATTATTTGATCAAGAGTTGGAGCCCATGGTGATATATTGTGATAATCACAGTTGTATCAAACTCTACGAGAATCTAGTATTCCATGATATGTCCAAGCATACTGAGATCATATATCATTCCATATGAGACATGATCCATAAGGGAGAAGTCAAACTTCAATATGTTTACATAGATGAGCAGGTTGCAGACATTTTGACCAAACCCTTGGTTAAAGGGAAGTTTGTGTTCTTTAGAGACAAACTTGGAGTGGTGTAGAATACCTTCCTCGCTAAGAGGGAGTGTTGATGTTTGTGGCATCATACATGTACTTGCGCACAGGTCTAAGTGTCTATATGTGTGGAAGTTGTCCAAAGCCTTCTACCTTGGTAATTTACTTTAATTAAATGAATTATCAATGTAAAATGTTTTTATTAATTAGTTGAGTTTTATTTAATGAAATGCTAAAGTTATTAGCACTAGTGAATTAAATATTAGCCATCGATCTCAAGTGAGGTGAGATTTAATCTCAGCCATTGATCACTTTGGAGATTAGGGTCAGTTCATAAATTGATATTATAAAATCGAGGTTAGGATAAAAGAGGAGACACTTTTGATCATAGAGTGAGATAAAAGAAGTAAGTTTGCTCAAGGAGATCTTGGATAGGTGGAGAAGGAATTTCATCTAGAGATCAATACAGGTCAGGAAGAGAAAACATGGGCAGCCGCAAGAAGATCCGGTAGATAAGAGTCACAACAACAACTATGGAGTTGTGCACACTTCATAAGTTAGTCAAGGCACGTGTGTATGCAAGCTATAATGAGGAAAAGCGTGTATATACGCGGGTGACAATGAGGACAAGCACGTACAAGTTCTGAGAAGTGAAAGTATGAGATTGTACAACCACATAGGAGTTGCTAGGGTTTGTAGGTGCTTTCTATAGTTTTCTATATTTCTCCATGGGTCATTTTCCCAGGTTTGGGAGCCCTTGTAAGCTTTGATAGTATTCTAATGATGAGTTGATTTAAAGGGAAAAATATCTTTGTGTATTGTGTATGAGATTTAGTTTTCAGTATTGCTTTCGCTATTTATTTCAATTGATTACTCCAACAAGTGTATTTTGTTTTATGAGCTACTAATTTGATTTACAACAAGCAAATCACTGGTAAACAATATACCTAGGTACCGAGATTATAAAGTTAACACTAGCATCACAAAATCAAAACCTAGTTTGTTGTCAATATCAATGTCATTGATGGAACTTTGAAAAAGAAAATTTGAAAGAGGGCAACAAGACATTGGAGCTTGCAAATTTAATCAACAATTATTATGCTTAGTCAAAAATACATGGGAGCTTGCAAATTATTCAACAATAATTGTGCTTAGAGGGGCATTTTATAGTTCAATGACCTATCATCAAGGCAACCTATTGTCAAACCATTATAAATATTATTGAGTTGCTTTTTGATGGGATTATCTTGAATGTCTTAGGTCATTCGAGAAATACAAAATACCAACTACGACGTTGCGACTAACATAGAAGACGACTCTATTTACAAGAGCAAGTATGCTATTATGTCTTCAACTTGAGATTTCTTGAAAGTGAATTTAACCCTCATCTACATGTAATTACTCATACCAAGAAGGAGTGCTTTTGGCAGAATATTGTTTGCAAAAACTAATATTATTAATATGTGTGGAGTTGGAAAGCAAAAGCATTCTTCACTTTCTAGATGTGAGTTTACATAAAGATATTTTTGAAAGTTCCAGTCCCACCCACAACTTTTCTCTCGTTGGACTTATGTTGTAGCCCGCACCCTCCCATTGCGTCCACAGTTTCTTGTCATTTCTCTACAGATCCAACTTTATTTTGATTTACTTAGGATTGTTGCTATACCTTATTCATGTTGTTAGTTGTGTTTCCTATAGAATAAGTTGTTATCAAGCACTCTACTAGGTCACTTTCACTCGTTGGATGCTACTGCATTGTGTTCCTTAGGGTCATACAAGTGTTGTTCATTGTAAAATATAAAAAACTTATAAGTGTTAAATGCTTCACTTGTATACAAAAAAAACAAGGGAAAGATTCAACATCCCAAGCATTATTATTGCTTTAAATAGTTTTCCATGTTCTTCGATATTTTTGTATTATGTGTGCATATCCTCCATGCATGATTTAGTATGAAGGATGATTAATACGACCATGGCATATGGATATCAAACACAATATAGAAATGGCGATATCTTAGCGTAGATCCATCTATGATGGATACTAGGATATAAATAATGATAATGTTGTTGTTGGTAGATAGAAACATACATAGATCCACTTAACTTGGGATTTAAGATAAGACTCAAGTTTTCCTGCATTTAAGTATAGATTAGGGGCAATGTCGTGTAATTTTTATTTACTTGATATTTTATATATTTTTAAAAGTGCCACATTTTATCACATCGAGCATGGAAGGAATTACATAGCTCCCTCATATTGGGTTTTAGAAAGAGCATCTCAATGCAACACTGATGGATTGAAAATAGTTATTTACCCAATTACATTCCAAGTATGTATATGTGACTTTGAATTTAAGCATATTTAGAAGAATTAAAATAAAGTCAGGAATGTAGTTAGTGAAAGAAGGTGTGTAACTTCCATCCATGCTTATGAGTATGATGTGAAGAAAATGATAGACAAAGAACTTGGTGTCGATGAGTCCTACCTCCATGTCAGGGAGGATTTACAAAATGTTAAATGGGAAGAATTACAAAAACTTAAATCGAACTCACATCCAAAATTTGAATGATATAAACATGGAAAGGATGGACTTCTTACATACAAAGGGTAATTATATATACCTAGTTATATGGAATTGAGAAAACTTATTATGAGGAAAATGCATTGTGCACCTTATGTAGGCTATTTAGGGCATTAAAAGACTGTTGCAATGGTGATAAAGTGGTTCTTTTTCTCTAGAGAAGAACAATTTTTCAACGTAATATATTCCCAAGCATTTGAATGCCAAAAGTGAAACCATAGCATCAACACCTTGCAAGAATATTACAACTTTTAGTGCTTCTAGAATGGAAACGACAAGTGGTCATAATGGACTTCACTACTAGTTTATTGAGGATTGTTCAACGACATGATTCCATCGTGGAAATGGTGGATAGGTTGGTTAAGGTAGTAAATTTTATCCCAGTTCAATCTGGATACAAGGTTGTTGACATTGCATAGATTTTCATGAAGGGAGTTGCACAATTGTACCAAGTTTCCAAGGCAATTGTCTTAGACACAAAGTTCACATCAAGGTTCTGGAAGAATTTGTTTCAAGTGTTGGGAACATCAGTAAACTTTACCATAGCTTATAATTCACATACCAATGGAAAATCTAGGCGAGTGAACCAAGTCATTGAAGAGATGGTGTGGATGTATGTAAAGGGTAAGTCATTCATGTAGGAAGATTACTTGCATTTGGCAATGTTTGCAAACAATAATAAACATTATTAATCATAAAGAATGATTCCATTCGAAACATTGTATGGAAGGAGATACAACAAATTAGTGTGATGGGATAATCTAACATACAATATTACACTTAGGGTTTGCATATTGAAAGGGATGGAAGATGAAGTTGCAAGGATAAAGCAAGATCTAAGGGTGAAATCATGAAGATGGGTTACACTTTTTCTTGTTTTATGAGAAAAAAAACTGTATTTTCACAAGTTCTTCAACTTCCGGCATACAAAAGTATTTTTTTTATTTAGAATTTCACTTTATAGTAAAAACAAAACTTGTGAATAATTTTGTTAGCTTTCCAATGACTATTTTTCAAAAAAAAAATATTACAATTTGATATGTCAATTTGACAATTGTTTAACAGTATGTTCCTTAAACATGAAAGGAATGATAATGAGTTACTTTTTCCCACAACAATGTATCTATTATTAAACTTATGTTTTTAATAAACAAAATATACTGCAACAATCTACAAAGACTCTATTTTATTATGACTATAATTTTGAATCTAACGGATGAATATTATAATTTCTAGAATTTTTTTAAGTTGACCAAGCTGAAAACGTTGCAGATTTTAAACACATGTTTTTCTACACCTTGTATCTATCTTAATTTTTACTTAAAACTAAAATCTAAATATACCCTTTTGAAAAGAAGTGTTTAAGAATTTTGAATATAAAGTTTTCTAACTTTTTCACTGTATATTTTTAGAGATATCGATATTTCATTTCACTGAATCATAATGTCTGCTGAAAATATTATGCAATGATTTAAAAAAAAATAAAGAAAAATAAAGAAAATAAAAACAAATTATAGGAATTGAAAGTAGATTCAATTTTGGAAATGCTGGTGTCATTTTCGGAACCAAATTCTCAGTACTTGCAGGAGTCTGCAACCTCCGAAGTTCAGGTAAGCTTGGGGCAATTCTCTGGCTTTTGTTTTCAGTCCCAATTTCATGTTTTCGGCCGAAATAATCTTTCGGCCGAAAAAATATTATTTCGGCTAAAAGACTAAATTCTAATGGAAACCGTCAAAACTGAACAGTTTCCAAGGTTTTCGACCGAAAAAACCTTCTTTCAGTCGAAAGCATGTTGAGCGAATTTCATCGGTTGGAAAAAATGAAAAGACACATCATATTGTTTCATTTCGCGCCAAATTGTATAAATATGCTTTCGGTCGAACAAATTTAACACAATTCATTGGATGGACGGACAGATATGAGCTCAGGGATAGGGATTTCAAAGCATTTATATTATTGATTGCAGTTGTATTATTTTCTTTCTTTATTTCTTCCCTCTGTTCCATAGGCTTAATCGGAGGATCGATATCGATACATGATGATTTTCTAGAGCACCTAAACAAAGTTTCAAATTATATTTTTGGTTTTTGTTTCAAATAAGGTAATTGATGTTTGTTCAAGTTTTTATTAGAATAACAATTTATATGTTAAAAGATAAATGTTGAGCATTTTTTTTAAGGTGAAGTCTTTGTTGAACATATCTTTTACAGATAACTATAAAAGTCATGGGAAACAAAAGTTTGCGCAAGAGAAAATTTGATCGCACTCGAGATGATACTCGCCAAAACGAACAAATGAAAGAGCATTATTGGAGAAAGAAACGAGAACGTGAAAATATTGAAGAAAGAAATGATGATAATGTCAATAGAGATTTTCAACAAGAAGAAGTTCAACCAGGTATGCATGTACATATGATGATCGAGCACACGACACACATTGGGACTGTATTCAGAAAGTACAGAATTCAATGTATATAATTCAAATTTAAAATATTGTAAATAATATAATTGATTGTAATTACAATTTGATGTTTTTAAAAAAACATAAATATATTTGTCTCATAATGTCGAAGAAGACGTTGAAACCGAAATTGAAGCAGAAGGCATTGAAACCAAAATTGAAGCAGAAGACGTTGAAACTGAAATTGAAGCAGAAGACGAATCACCTATAGGTATGTACATAAATTTAGATAATACAAGATGAACACTAAAGTATATATAGTTTAGTGAATTTGTAGTCGGGTTATGTTTTTTTTTTTTTTTTTTTGTNTGAGAAACCGTGACTCAGGGGCATCTAAGCTGTCAAAATCACCCGGGGATCGCACCCGGCCTGAGCCACACCAACCCTTAACATGGTTGGATTTTTTGTCCCCGCAGGTTTCAAACCGGTGACTTTAACATCACGGAGTGGCTTAACAACACACTCCGTCACCGACTGTCCTACACCTTGGGGACAGTCGGGTTATGTTTTTTAATATAAACTTTAAATTGAAATATGCAGGAGAAACTATCAACATTGATGATGAAATATTAGAAAATGTTGATACTGACAAATTTGGGAAGAAAAAAGCTAAGCATTATATAATATATCGAACTAAGAATATGTATAATACTTTTTTCAAAGATGAATCGGTAACAGTACAAGCTCAACTTTTACTTTGTCTAATGAAGTCAAAAAAGTTAAAAGAAGCTACATCATTATTGAGTATTCAAAAGTCGACAAAGGATACAAAGGTGAAACAGAATGTCTTTAACAATATAACAAGTGTATTAAAAGATTTTGAAAAATCTCGAAAAGAAGATGTCCGTGTTGCATGTAGAGCGATACAAACAACTGTTGTTTCATCTAGCAATATAAAAGATCGTTTGACACGACACATGGCAAAAACGATGGGAACGCCAAGAAAAACATTGCACAAACATAGAAAAATTCGATTGCAAATAGATGTAAATGATGAATTGGCTTGTGGAAATCTAAGTTTGTGTTGGTGGAAAGAAATGTGATCATTGTGGAAATCTAAGTTTGTTTCATTCAAAGTATTATATTGATATGAATGATCAATCATTTTCTAGTATAACAGTCAATTGGAAGAGATATGAATATATCAAGAGTATGACTCCACATTCTTCAAATGTTATTTCCAACAGGATTAATTTGAAGGTAGATAAAATCCGTGTGATAGATTTTTTGAAGAAGTTTGAGAAAGAAATTTATAAATACACCAAGCATTCACATAGAGCTTGATGGCAAGATCTATAATTCAAACAATCCCATGAAGTGTTTCCACCAGGGACAATTTTGTCTGTAGTTGATTTTGCAGAGAATTACACATTTGCTGCACAAAAAGAAATATAGAGTGAATATTATCATTCTGATCAAGTCACGATATTTTTCCACGTTCTATATAGACATGCTCAACGGAGTCTTGATAACATCGAAATCACCAACGACAATCAACATGTTATTAAAGAATATCACTTTTATATAAGTGATGGTCGAGCACACGACACACATTATGTACAACATTGTTTTGACAAATTTTATGATTCATTGAAAGAACGTGAAATCGGATTCGATCGACATTGGATATGGTCAGATGGGTGTGCGGGTCAGTTCAAATCTTCACGATTATTCTATTGGTTATGTCGTCTTCATAAAAAGTTAAACATTACACATTATTGAATTTTTTTTTAGACTGGTCATGGAAAAGGAGAGCACGACGATGCAGGGGCATGTGTAAAACGTACACTTCGAAGGTATCAAATGAACCCTCATGCCTATCGGTTTGAATCCGCTGAACAAGTTGTTGAATGGTGCAAAATGGCGCTAAGCCGTGAATATAATCCGTCAAGGGATGTGCACAGGTGTGTCTATATATAAATGTTACATGTATGTACACAGGATATATAAATTTGAACATGTTCAAATTTATATTCAATCTTCAATCATTTTCTTGGGAGATTTCAAGTTAACAAGTTCTTGTCTTGTGGAGGTTTTTTTGGTATGTTGGAATCGAAGATGTAAATAAATCAATCCCATATGACGTTAGTACAATACCTGGGACACGAAAAATACATTCAGTTAAAACAAAACATTTTCAAAATGGATTTTCATTTGATAGAAGAAATGAGTCTTGTTTTTGTTCAGTTTGCATAGAGGACACATAATCCATAGATATTTGTAAGAACGAAAATGGAGGATATGTTAAAGCTTGGAGACATACCAAACTTAATGTAAAAGGGAAAATGTCACTTGCAAGCTCAGAGGAGATGGAATCAAATGAAACTATAGTGTCAATTGATGGCGATAGACTTTATGATCTTGTTAGAGAAGGTAATTTTTATGTTTAAATTTTTTCACATAACTTGTAGATATACTTGTGTGATAATCTAACACGAATTATTTGTTGTCCAATATATCCAATTATTTGTAGGAGATGTTTTTGCCATGGTTGCACCTATAGACAACACTGAAAATGTGAAATATTATTTGATGCGATGCACGGAACAAAAGATGAGGCTATTAGAAGATTTTGATGATAACGGTTATATATATAAAAGATGATCCATTGTATTGAAAGGATATTTTTTTCAAGAAACCCATCAAACCGATACTCATGTTCACTTTCAAGACTACCAGTCAAATGTCACAAGTTATCAATATAGTCATTTGGTATGTGCAACGCGCATAAAGTTAATAGAAGTTCAATAAAAATAAAAATAAAAGTTAGAAAATGAAAAGTGTCCAAAGTCGATCATGAACGAATAATTGAAGATGGAATATCATTACGATGTTTTTAAACACGTGGCACATGTACATTCCAAAAAAATTTATTTTTCATTGGAAGTACATTCAAGAATTTTATGACTTGTTTTGATTATCTTCAACCATATTTCCAAATATGATATTTATAAAAAGGGTATGTATAAAAAATTCCAGATCATTATCAAAAAACACAGATAAAATATGGTTGAACCATATTTTATCTGTGATTTTCAACCATTACACCAATCAAAATTATTTTATGAGCATTATACCAATCAAAATTGAGTTGTATACCTCTTGTATGAGCATTTTATTTTAAACTAAAAAATTGTTAAACATCATTTCCATTGAACACTTACTTTTTTCAATAATATTTTTTTTTCATTTTATTTTAATAATATTGCATTAATTTTTAAAAAAGTTAAACATATTATATTTTCTAGTGTAATAATATCTTGTTTCAAATTTTAAGCCATTTTGTTTTTTTATTTTATTTTACGAGCATAATATAAATTAAAGTTGAATTGAACATTTCTTTTATTTTGAATCTTTTTTTTAATTATTGTTCTCAAAATTAAAGAAAAGTTAAAAACATCTCTTTCATTTTGAGATTTTATTTTATTAAGGGTGTATGAACTTTGAGGTGGATATCTCTTCTAGCTTTAGCATTTTTTTAATGACTACATGATAAAATTAAAGAAAAGTTGATCATCTCTTCCATTTTAAGACTTTATTTTATTGTCACATCATTTTGAGCATTTTATATTATCATTATCACACAAACCAAAAAAAAGTTGAACATCTCTTCTATCTCAAGATTATATTGTATAAACATTACATATAATTAATTTGGATATCTCTTCTATCTTGAGAATTTTATTTTTATTACTATTGCACCGATCAAAGAAGAGTTGAACATCTTTTCTTTCTTAGATTTGAGAGCATTGACTTCTTTAAGTGGTAATTTTGTTTTTCATTTTTTATATTAATATGAACTAACAACTAAAAACAATTTAAACATCTCTTCCACTTGTCATAATAACACTTTACTAATAATATAATATATATATCAATATATTCATTCTAATTATTAAGTTAATTTACATTTAAAATTTGAAATTATTTAGAATCTTTATTTTAATAATTAAGTTGATTTTCATGTAAACTTATTTAGAAGTATTAATCATTAGAATTAAATTGTAATTAATAGATCTCTTCTCTAACAAAGTTAAGAAATTTAATACAACCTTGTCTAAAGTCAAGTGAATTAAATTGTAATTAATAGATCTCTTCTCTAACAAAGTTAAGAAAATCAATACAACCTTGCCTGAAGTCAAGTGAAGACCCTTACAAAAATGTGGGTTTATGTGAATAGTACTAAACCATAGCCTGCAAATCGTTTTCCTAATGTAATTTTCTTTCATACATGTTATCTGAGTTGTACAAGGGGTATGTGTTGTTCCTTGGCATGTTTAAAACACAATGCTTAAATGCATACATCCTCCTTTGAATTCCACATTGGTTACCTTCTTCCAAAATCAAACACAAGTTTTCTGAAAGGAAATTGGTAGATCCTGAAAATTTCTTCCTTTTAGTGCAGTTCATAACAACATAGGTTTTGCATGGTTTAAAGTGTTTTCTACCACCATATATTCTCAAATAAGTTTTGCATGGTTTAACATGTTGTCTACTATCATATATTCTTAAATAGATATGCAATGATACAATCTTGTAGGTTTGGCAGTTCACTTTTTTCTTGTCCATCTATTGAGTTTGCATATTCTTAAATATATAAACAACAATACATTCTTGTATTATTGACTTTACGTATTCTTAAATGGATAAATAACAACACATTCTTGTATTATTTCACTTTAATTTTTTCTTTTCATTTATTTAGCAGATCTCATATGCCTATCTTTCCTTTAGTTTTTTTTATTAGTTAAGTGCATCTATGTAACCAATTTATTTAACATCTCATATGCCTATCTTTCCTTTAGTTTTTCCTTTAGTTTTTTTTATTAGTTAAGTGTATCTATTTAACCAATTTATTTAACAGATCCCATATGTCTATCTTTCCTTTAATTTTTATTATTAGTTAAGTGCATATATGTAACCAATTTATTTAATAGATCTCATATGCATATCTTTCCTTTAGTTTTTTTATTAGTTAAGTGCATCTATGATTTCATGTGTCTATCTTTCCTTTAATTTTTTTATTAGTTAAGTGCATCTGTGTAAACCAATTTATTTAGTAGATCTCATATGTCTATCTTTCCTTTATTTTTCCTTTAATTTTTTGTATTGGTTAAGTGCATCTATGTAACCAACAAGGTCATTAGTAACTAGAAAAAAAAAAAAATCTTTTAATATAAAATTAATCTGCTAAAATTATTCTACCAAAATTATTTGACGATATGTCAATAGAATCACATTTTTGATAGTCCACAGTGAACATAAAATGAACCATTTAAATTAATACATAGCAAAAAAGTATTTAAGAGGTTGATGCTTAATTTAATGCATTGTAAAACGGAGAGTATACAAAATATTAGTTTATTACTAGTTAACTTTGCCACTTTTTGACAATGGAATCATATTTTTGGCAGTCCACATTGAACATAAAATCAAACATTTACATTAATACATAGCAGAAAATTATTTAAGAGTTTGATGCTTAATTTAATGCATTGTAAAATGGAGAATATACAAAACATTAGTTCATTACTAGTTAACTTTGTCATTTTTTTCCCATCAACTTTGAGAAATCAAATATGAGACAATAAATTGTTATTTTGAATTCCAAAATTATGAATAGTTACACTATAAAATACATAAGTTCCACATTCATTTTAGGATGATAACAAAAACTAAGACATTTAACTCCAAAATTCTGAACTCTAAGCCATCACTTTAAGATAAATCACTTCATACCTGCAATTCAAATCTGCAAAAAAAACAGAATTCAAAAATTAAAAATTTACAATTCAAACAGGCGAAATAATACAGAATTCAAAAATTGTGATTAAAACAAAATTGACATACATACCAAAAGAGTTAAGTGTCATCCTCCAACATACTTTTTCCCACAAAATATAATGTAAACATATTTTCCACCAAATATAATTTAGACATCTATAACAATAAAAACACATAATAAAAAAACAAATAACACATATTAGCATATATATTGTAACTAAATATTAAATAAACAATAAGAAATAATAACATACCCAACCACAGTTAAATAGATTTAAGATCTAATTACTTTCAAATTAAGAGTACATGATTTAAACAATTTTGTAAATTTTATCTAAAATCTTAAAAAAATTTAAAAAGAAAAATTATGTTCTTGGTAAAAAAAATTGTGAGTTAGAGTTTGATAATAATCTGAAAATAAATATAGAACTGTGTATGAAGAAAGTTCACAAATATCCATATTAAGTCATTCTTCCAATGAAATACTTATCTCCTTGTGGATAAAGTCTCAAATCCTTCAGGTGAAATTCTCCTTGTGGATAAGGTCTCAAATCCTTCAGGTGAAATTCTCATTCCAGATGATGTTATTGTGTTATTGGTAAAACAAATTGTGAGTTAGAGTAAGATAATAATATGAAAAAAATGTAGAACAGTATATGAAGAAAATTCACAAACCTCCATATTAAGTCATTCTTCCAATGAAATGTTTATCTCCTTATGGATAAAGTCCCAAATCCTTCAGGTGAAATCTCCTTGTGGATAAGGTCTCAAATCCTTCAGAAATTATCATCCCATGTGATGTTATTTGATCATATTTACACAACAATAAAATACTAATCTCCTCAGCAGTTAAATACTTCTCTTTTCTTTTGCACTAGTCATATAATCAAATTCCACGATGCCTTTCAAACTAAAGGACTCATAAATCTCCATATTAAGTCATTCTTCCAAAAAAATACTTATTATATAAAAAAATCACAAATCTCCATTTTAAAAACCATTCTTCTGGAAAATACTTATCTCATCTTTCTGCGGTGGAATAGATGTTCTCATATAATCTTGCATGTACATGAAGAAAACACAAATCTGCACATATATATATTAAGTCATTCTTCAAAAACCATTTAAATGGGATGTATTCATATTAGATATAATGAAATGCTCTTTGAAATTATGTGTGAGCTAGCTAACATATACAATATGTGTGAGTTTATTTGTAAATCTAATTGAATGTTGGTTTTTGTGTTTAGTAACCAATTTAGTTAAGAGTTTGACAATACCCTGGCAAGAAGGGATTCACTTCATTGTATGTAGAAAACACAAATGTCCATACTACATCATTCTTGAACAAAAAAACAAGGAATGCAATCGAAGAAAATTTAGAAACTTTCTCTTTTTTGATGTGGGATAGAGTCTGTTCTCAAATATTCAAATGTTCAAGTTCAAAATTAGGTCTTCATCTTGATCTAACCTTAAATAAGTTTGAATGTACACCATTTAAGACAATGTTAAACTTATCTAGGAGTTTTGTATATTTCAAAATAATTGATCAAAGCGTTGAATAGAAAAGGCTAAACTAAAAATTTGAGAAAACAAAAATTTGATAAAAATAAAAAACATACATTTATGAATCATCCTGAATGAACACATCCTTCCCAAATATGGATGCTTCCTCTTCAATCCCAATATCTCTTCCAAACACACTCTCAGGTACTCTCTTCTCCACATTAGCCTATATAACACATTTCAAATTTGAAAAATTAAATTTAAATGATTATAACACATTAAATTTAAATGATTTTAAGACATTAAATGATACATATGAACTCCCACCCTCTTCAAACTCTCCTAGTGAGAATTGAGACAAGTCTGCCCAAGTAGTAGGAGATGGAATAGGGATCTGTGAACAACATAGCTGAGAACTAAATCTAGGACTCAATGTGTTCACAATTATACAAAATTATAAATGTTGTTGATCTCTTATTCAAAAGAGTGTGGATTGAACAACTATTAGAAAACACATACCTGATTCAACCCATCCAAAACTTGTCGAATCAAGTCCCCTACTTACTAGAGATTCATTTAACATATCTCCAAACTGCAATTAATGGCAATAACAACTCGATTATTTCTATAGATACAATGATATCTAAATCTAGAATTAGAAGTAAACTATCATAAGATGGATCAAAATTTTCCTAACTAGAACACATACCAATCTGCGGTTCGGGTCATCATTCTGAATGACCTTCTTCCAACCATCCCAGCAAAAATTTGCATACTCCAAAATATCTTCTGCCGACATGGTATCTAACTCTGCATCTGTTTTATAAACAAATGTGGCCCGGGAATTGGCTTCCGCTCGATGACGGTTCATGCCAACATTAACACCATAAAAAATCGCTTCCAAATTTTTTCCGATTGCATTCCTGGCTTCTTTGCCAACCTCCGATGTAGCCTACAACTCTGAATGTGAAGCAAATGCCCCTGTTAGGTGAGGTACTAAGGGTTGTAGAGGCCTCGGCAATGTTGCATTTCGATATGCCCCTTTGCGATCATATGTACGTTCTTTACCAGTCCCATAATATTTTGACGGTAGACTAGTATAATCAGGGTGCATATGCAAGAAAAACTCTGCAAAAAAATTTCTTGCAAAATAGTGTATAACCTCATCGTTCCACAACAATTTCTCATATGCTGCTAAAAATTTGCTATACAAATGTCTTGCAATGTTAGGGTGCTTAAAATATTGCACCTTCAACATCTTCCGCTTTGGGCCCTCTTTGAAATTGAAGATCGAAATGACATCTTCTTTTGAAACTCTATTTTTTAATGCCTCCCATTTATCAGGACCCATCACCTTTGACTTTCCCCGCATCATTAGATCAACAAAATTGCCAGTCCTTGGCCCCATCTTCTAATATGCGTCCATAAAGTTTTTCAATGAATGCAAAACAAATTGCAAGCTTTGTTTACTCTCCTAAGGAAGTTGCAAGACCACCAAATCATTTTTCAACCTCATTTTAATACCTAAGCATCGCTCAAGCATCATTGCTTCAGTAATCCCTTCTCAGGGAAGTTCATCACCAACATCCGAAGGACAAGTGGATGTAGGTGTGTAATCTTTTGTTTCTTGGTAACGCGGCCTCCTAAATCCACCTTCACCCTCTGCACTGACATTTGAATCTTCGTGACAACCACTCTCTCTTTCATTGTCGTCTCTTGCTCTAAAATGATTGTCTACACACACATTTGAAAATAACTACAAGATTTAACTTTACATAAATTTAAATACAAAAAAATACAACAAAAATAAATAAAATCAAAGAAAATTACCAGAAATATTCTCTTGTCCAGAGGTATTCCCTACATTCTCAGGTGTAGGAGTATCAATGCGCAACCTATCTAAGAAGGTTGCATCCATAGCACTTGCTTGAGCAGGTTCTGCAGTTGATCTATTGACAGACTCGTTTGAAAATCTCCTCTGATAAGATTGTTGTTGGTCACTCGGAGTCTCAGTCGAAGAATGAGTTCTTATTCTTCCTTATTGGGAGAACCTAGAGAGTTTGCAATGAATGTTTGGAGAATCTCATGTCAACATCTCTCCTCAATATCTACCTACAATGTAGAGTTTATCAATAAAAATGCAGAGATGTATCCAAGTTCAAGCAATTAAAAACGCAGAGAGAAATCGAAGTTTTAATCAATCAAGCCGCAAATGTACTCGTTCATAAGAAGGCGCAAAGACTAAACATTCAACCATGAATCAATCAACTCAAAGATAAGTAAGGGATAGACAATAGGGCAAATTCTTATCATTCACTCATTATCCATGCACATAAAAGCAGGGCATTTGAATCTATAGGTCTTTAAACACCGAAGTGACGACCGTCAATTCGACTCATGGCTGACTACTCAGGCACGGACTGATGACTAAAGGGATAAGGGATGGAAGATAAAACCACAATCTTTTCATAATAATCAATAAAACCCACACAAAGAAGTCATTGAAATCAGAAGTTGGGTTCGCCAAGGGAAATCAATTCAGGAAAACAACAAGCAAGGGGATTCATTAAAAGTTCCCTATGGTTGGATCCACTAAAAAAACATATTAGAACATTTCTTTAAGATTCCTTAAAATTTCCCTATAGTTGGATCCACAAAGACCACATATAATGTAATGCATTAGAATTCCCAAAACAAAGAGT
>JASDQU010100435.1:88986-110336 GCA_032191745.1 Picea mariana | reverse complement strand
GTTATGAAGATTAAACTCTTTATTTTGGGGATTCTAATGCATTACATTATATGTGGTCTTTGTGGATCCAACCATAGGGAACTTTTAAGGAATCTTAAAGAAATGTTCTAATACCTTTTTTAGTGGATCCAACCATAGAAAAATTTTAATGAATCCACTTGCTTGTTGTTTTTCTAAATTGATTTCCCTTGGTGAACCCAACTTCTGATTTCAATGACTTCTTTGTGTGGGTTTTATTGATTATTATGAAAAGATTGTAGTTTTATATTCTGTCCCTTTTCCCTTTAGTCACCAGTCCTTGCCTGAGCAGTCGGCCAGGAACCGAATCGACGGTCGTCGCTTCGGTGTTTAAATACCTATAGATTCAAATGCCATATTTTTCTGTGCATGGATGATGAGTGAAGGATAATAATTTATCTTGTTTTCTATCCCTTACTTATCTTTTAGTTGATTTATTAATGGATGAATGTTTAGTCTCTGCGTCTTATTATTTGATGTGTATTGTGAATGATAAACCTCTGAGTTGAATGACAGTCCCTTGGCAAACCCAACTTCTGATTTCAATGACTTCTATGTGCAGGTTTTATTGATTATTATGAAAAGATTGTGGTTTTGTCTTTTTTCACTTATCCCTTTAGTCATCAGTCTATCTTTGAGAAGTTAGTCAGGAGTCGAATCAACGGTCATCACTTTGGTGTTTAAATACATATAGATTCAAATAACCTTCTTTTTTGTGCATGGATGATGAGTGAAGGATAAGAATTTTCCATGTTGTCTATGGACCCCTTACTTATCTATCAATTGATTGATTCACAGATGAATATCTAGTCTTTGTGCCTTCTATTGAGCAAGTACCTCTGCATCTTGATTGATTAAAACTTTGATTTATCTCTGTGTTTTTAATTGCTTGAACTTGTGTACATCTCTACATTTTTATTGATAAACTCTGCATTGTGTATAGATATTGAGGAGAAATGTCGACACAGGATTATCTAAACATTCCTCACAAATTCTCTAGGTATTCTCAAAAAGGAAGAACATGAACTCCTTCTTCAACTGAGACTCCGAGTGAACAACAACAATCTCGTCAGAGGAGATTTTCAAACAAGTCTGTAAATAGATCAACTGCAGAACCTGCTCAAAACAGTGCTATGGATGAATCCTTCCTAGATAGGTTGCATATCGATACTCCTACACCTGATAATGTAGGAAATACCTCTAGACAAGAGAATATTTCTGGTAAGTTTCCTAAATTTTGTTTATTTTTGTTAATTTTTTTTGTATTTAAATTTATGTGAGGTTAAATCTTCAAGTTATTTTCAAATGTGTGTGTAGAAAATCAGTTTAGAGCAAGGGCCAATAATGAGAGTGGCTATCACGAAGATTCAAAAGTCAGTGCAGAGGGTGAAGGTGGATTTAGGAGGTTGCGTTATCAAGAAACAAAATATTACACGCCTACGTCCACCTATCCTTTAGATGTTGGTGATGAACTTCCCTGGGAAGGGAATACTGAAGCAATAACACTTGAGTGATGCTCAGGAGTTAAAACAAGGTTGAAAAATGATTTGGTGGTCTTTGAACTCCCTCAGGAGAGAAAACAAAGTTTGCAAATTGTTTTGCATTCATTGGAATACTTTATGGATGCATATCAAAAGATGGGGCCAACCACTGACAGTTTTGTCGATCTAATGAGGCGGCGAAAGTCAGAGGTGATGGGTCCTGATAAATGAGAAGAAATAAAAAATGGAGTTTCAAAAGAAGATGTCATTTCCATGTTCAATTTCAAAAAGGGTCCAAAACGGAATATGTTGAAGGTGCAATATTTTAAGCACCCTGACTTTGCAGGACATCTGTATAATATATTTTTGGTGGCATATGGGAAATTTCTGTGGAACGATGAGGTTCCACACTATTTTGTAACACACATTTTTGCAGATTTTTTCTTGCACATGCACCCTGATTATATTAGTCTACCATCCAAATATTATGGGACTGGTAAAGGACGTACATATAATCGCAAAGGGGCATATTGAAGTGCGGCATTGCTGAGGCCTCCAAAACCTTTAATGCCTCCCGCAACAGGGGCATTTGCTTCACTTTCATAGTTTCAGGCTACATTAGAAGTTGGCAAAGAGGTTAGGACTGCAATCGGGGAAAATTTGGAAGCTATTTTTTATGGTGTTGATGTTGGCATGAAGCATCAACGAGTAGAAGCCAATTCTTGTGCCACATTTGTTGATAAAATAGATACGAATTTAGATACAATGTCAGTAAAAGATGTTTTGGAGTATACAAAATTTTGTCGGAATGGTTGGAAGGTCATTCAGAATGATGACCCGAACCATAGATTGGTATGTGTTCTATTTAGGAAATTTTTTATGCATTTTATGATAGTTTACTTCTAGTTCTAGATTTAGATATTCTTGTCTCTATAGAAATAATCGAGTTCTTATTTCCATTAATTGAAGTTTGGAGATATGTTAAACGAATCTCTAGTCGGTAGGGGACTTGATTCGACAAGTTTAAATTTGGATGGGTTGAATCAGTTATGTGTTTTCTAATAGTTGTTCAATCTATGCTCTTTTGAATAAGAGATCAACAACATTTATAATTTTGTATAATTGTGAAGACATTGAATCCTAGATTTAGTTCTTAATTGTGTTGTTCACAGATCTCTATTCCATCTCCTACTAATTGGGCAGGCTTGTCTCAATTCTCATTGGGAGAGTTTGAAGAAGGTGGGAGTTCACATGTATCATTTAATGTCTTAAAATCACTTAAATTTAATGTGTTATAATCATTTAAATATAATTTTTCAAATTTTCAAATTTGAAATGTGTTATATAAGCTAATGTGGAGAAGAGAGTACTGAGAGTGTGCTCGGAAGGGAGATTGGGATTGAGGAAGCAGAGGAAACACCCAGATTAGGGAAGGATGTGTCCATTCAGGATGATTCATAAATGTATATTCTTGACTTTTATCAAATTTTTGTTTTCTCAAATTTTTAGTTTAGTCTTTCCTATTCAACGCTTTGATCAATTAGTTTGAAATATATAGAACCCCTAGATAAGTTTATCGTTGTCTTAAATGGTGTACTTTGAAACATGTTTAAGGTTAGATCATAATGAAGACCTAATTTTGAACTTGAACATGTTTGAATATTTGAGAACAGATTCTATCTCACATCAGAAAAAAGAAAGTTTCTAAATTTTCCTCGATTGCATTCCTTGTTTTCTTGTCCAAGAATATCGTAGTATGGAAAAATTTGTGTTTTCTAGATATAACGAAGTGAATTCATTCTTGTCAGGGTATTGTCAAACTCTTAACAAAATTGGTTACTAATCACAAAAACCAACATTCAATTAGATTTACAAATAAGCTCACACATATTGTATATGTGAGCTAGCTCACATAATTTCAAAGAGAATTTCATTATATTTAATATGAATACATCCCATTTAAATTTTTTTTGAAGAATGACTTAATACACATGTGCAGATTTGTGTTTTCTTCATGTACATGCAAGATTATATGAGAATATCTATTCCACCAAAGAAAGAGAAGATAAGTATTTTTTGGAAGAATGGTTTTTAAAATGGAGATTTGTGAACTTTTTTAGATAATAAGTAATTTTTTGGAAGAATGACTTAATATGGATATTTATGAGTCCTTTAGCTTGAAAGAGCATCATGGAATTTGATTATATAACCATTGCAAAAGAAGAAAAGAGAAGTATTTAACTGCCGAGGAGATTAGTATTTTATTGTTGTGTAAATATGATCAAATAACATCACCTGGGATGAGAATTTCTAAAGGATTTGGGACTTTATCCACAAGGATAATTTCCTAAAGGATTTTGGACTTTATCCACAAGGAGATAAGTATTTCTTTGAAAGAATGACTTAATATGGAGATTTCTGAATTTTCTTCATACAAAGTTCTATATTTATTTTCAAATTATTATCTAACTCTAACTCACAATTTATTTTACCAAAAACATAATAACATCACTTGGGATGAGAATTTCACCTGTAGGATTTGTGACCTTATCTACAAGGATAATTTCACCTGAAGGATTTGGGACCTTATCCACAAGGGAAATTTCACTTGAAGGATTTGAGACTTTATCCACAAGGAGATAAGTATTTCATTGGAAGAATGACTTAATATGAAGATTTGTGAGCTTTATTCATACATAGTTCTATATGTATTTTCATATTATTATATAACTCTAATTCAATTCTTTTTACCAAGAACATAATTTTTCTCTTTAAAATTTTTTAATATTTTAGATAAGATTTACAAATTGTTTAAATCATGTTCTCTTAATTGGAGAATAACTAGATCTTAAATCTGTTTAACTGTGGTTGGTTATATTATTATTTTTTATTGTTTATTTAATATTTAGTTACAGTGTATATGCTAATATGTGTTATTTGTTTTTTTATTATGTTTTTTATTTTTACAGATGTCTAAATTATATTTGGTGGAAAATATGTTTATAATATATTTTGTGGGAAAGAGTATGTTGGAGGATGACACTTAACTTTTTTGGTATGTATGTCATTTTTTTTAATTACAATTTTTGAATTATGTATTATTTCACATGATTGAATTGTAAATTTTTTATTTTTGAAATCTTTTTTTTTGCAGGTTTGAATTTCATGTATGAAGTGATCTATCTTAAAGCGATGGATTAGAGTCCAGAATTTTGGAGTTAAATGTCTTAGATTTTTTTATCATCCTAAAATGAATGTGGAACCTATGTAATTTACAATGTAAATATTCGGACTTTGATTATAATATATATATATATATATATCATAATTTTGGAATTCAAAATAGCAATTATTGTCTCATATTTGATTTCTCAAAATAGATAGAAAAAAAAGTGGCGAAGTTAACTAGTAATGAACTAATGTTTTGCATATTTTCATTTTTACAATTGATTAAATTAAGCATCAAACATTTAAATATTTTTTTGCTATGTATTAATTTAAATTTTTCATTTTATGTTCAATGTGTACTGTCTAAAATATGATTATATTGTCAAAAAGTGATAAAGTTAATTAGTAATGAACTAATATTTAGTATATTCTCCTTTTTAAAATGCATTTTAAATTAAGCATTCAACTCTTAAATAATTTTTTTCTATGTATTAATTTAAATGTTTTATTTTATGTTCACTGTGTACTGTCAAAAATATGATTCTATTGTCAAAAAGTGATAAAGTTAACTAGTAATGAAGTAATGTTTTGTGTATTCTCCTTTCTACAATGCATTTTAAATTAAGCATCAAACTCTTAAATACTTTTCTGCTATGTATTAATTTAAATGTTTCATTTTATGTTCACTGTCTACTGTCAAAAAAATGATTCTATTGTCAAAAAGTAACAAAGTTAACTAGTAATGAACTAATGTTTTGTATATATTCTCATTTTTACAATGCATTAAATTAAGCATCAAACTCTTAAATACTTTTCTTAATTTAAATATTTCATTTTATGTTCACTGTGGACTGTTAAAAATATGATTCTATTGACATATCATCAAATAATTTTGGCAGAATAATTTTAGCAGATTCTAGTTACTAATGAAAAAAAAAGCACATATTTTTTTAGTAGATTAGTAGATTTTAGAAGATTCTATTTTAATTTTTTCTAGTTAATAATGATTATGTTAGTTACATAGATGCACTTAACCAATAAAAAAAATTAAAGGAAAAAACTATTTAGGAAAGAAATGCACATGAGATCGGCTAAATAAATTGGTTTAAATAGATGCACTTAACTAATAAAAAAAAGTAGAGGAAAGATAAGCATATGATCTATCATAGATGCAAACTCATTGAATGTGTTGTTGTTTAAATATATTTAAGAATATGCAAACTGAATAGATGGACAAGAAAAAAGTGAACTGTCAAACATACAAGATTGTATCATTGCATATTTATTTAAGAATATATGATAGTAGACAAGATGTTAAACCATGCAAAATTTATTTGAGAATATATTATGGTAGTAGAAAACAATTTAAACCATACAAATTTTATGCTGGTATGAACTGCACTGAAATGAAGAAATTTTCATGATCTACCAATTTACTTTTAGAAAACTTGTGTTTGATTTTGGAAGAAGGTAACGAATGTGGAATTCAAGGGAGGAGGTATGCATTCAAGCATTGTGTTTTAGACATGCCAAGGAACAACACGTACCATTTGTACAACTCAGACAACATGTACGAAAGAGAATTACATTGGGAAAACGATTTGCAGGCTATGGTTTAGTACTATTCACATAAACCCACATTTTTGTAAGGGTCTTCACTTGACTTTAGGCAAGGTTGTATTAATTTCCTTAACTTTGTTAGAGAAGAGATCTATCAATTACAATTTAATTCACTTGACTTTAAACAAGGATGTAAATTAATTTCCTTAACTTTGTTAGAGAAGATATGTATTAATTACAATTTAATTCTAATGATTAACACTTCTAAATGTTTTTACATGAAAATCAATTTAATTATTAAAATGGATATTCTAAATAATTTCAAATTTTAAATGTATTTATTAACTTAATAATTAGAATGAATATATTAGTATATATATGATATTATTAGTAAAGTGTTATTACAATGGGTGGAAGAGATGTTTAAATTGTTTTTAGTTGTTAGTTCGTATTAATTTAAAAAATGAAAAAAAAAAAATTACGACTTAAAGAAGTCAATGCTCTCAAATCAACGATAAAAGAGACATTCAAATCTTCTTTGATTGGTGCAATAGTAATAAAAATAAAATTCATAAGATAGAAGAGATATCCAAATTAATTATAGGTAATGTTTATACAATAAAATCTTGAGATTTGGTTTGTGTATTAACAATAAAATAAAATGCACAAAATGATGTGACAATAAAATAAAAACTTAAAATGGAAGAGATGATCAACTATTCTTTAATTTTATCATGTAATCATTTAAAAAATTCTAAAGTTATAAGAGATATTCACCTAAAGGTTCATATACCCTTGAACCTAATGCAATATTATTAAAATAAAATGGAAAAAAATACTATTGAAAAAAGTAAGTGTCAATGAAAATGGTGTTTAACAATTTTTTAGTTTAAAATAAAATGTTCATACAAGAGATATACAACTCAATTTTGATTGGTGTAATGCTCATATAATAATTTTGATTGGTGTAATGGTTAAAAGATAGATAAAATATGGTTGAACCATATTTTATCCGTGTTTTTTAAGAATGATCTAGAGTTCTTTATACATAGTACCATTTTTATAACTATCTTATTTGGAAATATGTTTGAGGATAGTCAAAACAAGTCATCAAAATCTAGAATGTACTTTCAATGAAAAATACAAAAATTCTGGAATGTACATGTGCCACTTGTTTAAAAATACCATAATGGTATTTCATCTTCAATTATTCGTTCATGATAAACTTTGGACATTTTCCATTTTCTAACTTTTTTTTTTTTTTTATTGAACTTCTATTAACTTTATGCGTGTTGCACATACAAAATGACTATATTGATAACTTGTGACATCTGACTGGTAGTCTTGAAAGTGAACATGAGTATCGGTTTCATGGGTTTTTTGAAAAAAATATCATTTCAATACAATGGATCCTCTTTCATATATAAAACTGTTATCATCAAAATATTCTAATATCCTCATCTTTTGTTCTGTGCATCACGTCAAATAATATTTCAGGTTTTCAGTTTTGTCTACAGGTGAACCTATGACAAAAACATCTCATGAAAATAATTGGATATATTAGACTGCAAATAATTTATGTTAGATTATCACACAAGTACATCTACAAGCTATTTGAAAAAATTTAAACACAAAAATCACCTTCTCTAACAAGATCAGAAACTCTATCTCCATCAACTGACACTATAGTTTCATTTGATTCCATATCCTCTGAGCTTGCAAGTGGAATTTTCCCTTTTACATTAAGTTTCGTATGTCTCCAAGATTTAACATATCCTGCATTTTCGTTCTCGCAAATATCTATGGATTATGTGTCCTCTATGCAAATTGAACAAAAAAAAAAGTCATTTCTTCTATCAAATACAAACCCATTTTGAAAACATTTTGTTTTAACTGAATGTATTTTTCGTGTCCCATGTATTATACTGGCGTCATATCGGATTGATCTGTTTAAATATTGGATTCCAACATACCAAAAAAACCTGCACAAGACAATAACTTGTTAACTTGAAATCTCTTAAGAAAATGATTAAAGATTGAATACAAATTTGAACACGCTCAAATTTATATATCCTGTGTACATACATGTAAAATTTATATATAGACACAGCTGTGCACATCCCTTGACGGATTATATTCATGGCTTAAATCCATTTTTCACCATTCAACAACTTGTTCAGTGGATTCAGATCGATCATCATGAGGGTTCAACTGATACCTTCAGAGTGCTCGTTTTATACATGCCCCTGCACCATCATGATCTCCTTTTCCATGACCAATCTAAAAAAAATTCCAACAATGTGTAATGTTTAATTTTTTATGAAGACGACATAACCAATAGAATGATCGTGAATATTTGAACTGACCCGCACACCCATCTAACCATATCCAATGTTGATCGAATCTGATTTTTCGTTTTTTCAATAAATCATAAAATTTATCAAAACAATGTTGTACATAATGTGTGTCGTGTGCTCGGTCATCACTTATATAAAAGTGATATTATTTAATAACATGTCGATTGTCATTGGTGATTTCTATGTTATCAAGACTCTGTTGAACATGTCTATATAGAATGTGGACAAATATCATGACTTGATCAGAATGATAATATTCTCTTTGTATTTCTTTTTGTGCAGGGAATGTGTAATTCTCTAGAAAATCAACTACACATAAAAGTATCCCTTGTGGAAACACTTCATGGGATTGTTTGAATTGTAGATCTTTACATCGAGCTCTATGTGAATGCTTGGTGTATTTATAGATTTCTTCCTCAAACTTCTCAAAAAATCTATCACGAATATTTTATCTACCTTCAAATCAATCCTTTTGGAAATAACATTTGAAGAATGTGGATTCGTGCTACTCATATATTCATATATATTGCAATTGACTCCTATATTAGAAATTCACTGATCATTCATATCAATATGATACTTTGAATGAAACAAACTTAGATTTCCACAACGATCACATTTCTTTCCACCAACACATTTTTTTTTTGTAAAATAAACATCATCTTCTCTTTCACATAGAATTTTAGATATAAAAACACGGAATGTGGAAGGAGGAGGTGAACCTGGCCATAAAGTTTTATCAACATCCAAAAAAGTGTCGTAATACAACTCAAATTCCACATGATAACGGCAACAACAAGTATCACAAACAGTGATGGGTCTAACGAACCATGGTTTTTGTTGCACAAATGTATTGATGGAAATTTTAACTTCTTTGTGCTCTTCTTTGAACTTATTGAACAACTCTATTTGTGTCATTGGCAATATATTTTTTGGATGTTCTTCATATTTTTTTTGTGCTATTCTTCATCGCAACACATCCCTTGTATGTGGTGAAATACGAGATTATTCCAACCAACAATTATGGGCCAATTCTTTAACATTTTTTACAAGTCTATCTTTGTAGGGTTGTCTAGAAATCATTGTCCAACAAGCCAATTCATCATTTACATCTATTTTCAATTGAATTTTTTTATGCTTGTGCAATGTTTTTCTTGACGTTCCCATCGTTTTTTCCATGTGTCGTGTCAAACAATATTTTATATTGCTAGATGAAAAAACTTTGTTTGTATCGCTCTATGTGCAACACGGACATCTTCTTTTTGAGATTTTCCAAAATCTTTTAATACACTAGTTATATTGTTAAAGACATTATGTTTCACCTTTGTATCCTTTGTCGACTTTTGAATACCCAATAATGATGTAGCTTCTTTTAAATTTCTTGACTTCATTAGACAAAGTAAAAGTTGATCTTGTACTGTTATTGATTCATCTTTGAAAAAAATATTATACATATTCTTAGTTTGATATCTTATATAATGCTTAGTTTTTTTCTTCCCAAATTTGTCAGTATCAACATTTTCTAATATTTCATAGTCATTGTTCATCGATTCTCCTGCATATTTAAATTTAAAGTTTATATTCAAAAACATAACCTGAACACAAATTCACTAAATTATATATACTTAAGTGTTCATCTTGTATTATCTAAATTTATGTACATACCTATAGGTGATTCGTCTTCTGCTTCAATTTTGGTTTCAACGTCTTCTGCTTCAATTTCAGTTTCAACGCGTTCTGCTTCAATTTCGGTTTCAAGGTCTTCTTCGACATTATGAAACAAATGTATTTATGTAAATTTTGAAAAACAACAAATTGTAATTATAATCAATTATATTATTTACAATATTTTAAATTTGAATTCTATACTTTGAATTCTATACTTTCTGAATACAATCCCAATGTGTGTCGTGTGATCGATCATCATATGTGCATGCATACCTAGTTGAACTTCTTTTTTTTGATAATATCTATTGACGTTATCATCGATTTTTTCTTCAATATTTGCACGTTCTTGTTTCTTTCTCCAATAAAGATCTTTCTTTTGTTCGATTTGGCGAGTATCATCTCAAGTGCGATCAAATTTTCTCTTGCACAAACTTTTGTTTCCCATGACTTTTATAGTTATCTGTAAAGATATGTTCAACAAAGACTTCACCTTGAAAAAAGGTTCAAATTTTATCTTTCAACATATAAATTATTATTTCAATAAAAACTTGAACAAACATCAACTACCTTATTCAACAAAAACCAAAAAGATGATTTGAAACTTTGTTTAAGTGCTCTAGAAAACCATCATGTATTGATATCGATCCTCCGATTAAGCCTATTAAATAGAGGGAAGAAGTACAGAAAGAAAATAATACCACTGCAATCAGTAATAGAAATGCTTTGAAATCCCTATCCCCGAGCTCATATATGTCTGTCAATTAGATGAATTGTGTTAAATGTGTTCGGACGAAATCCTATTTATACAATTTGGCTCGAAATAAAACGATACCACACGATACGATGTATCTTTTCATTTTTTTTGACCGATGAAATTCGCTCAACAGCCTTTCGGCCAAAAGAAGGTTTTTTCGGCCGAAAACCTTGGAAACTATTCAGTTTTGACGGTTTTCATTAGATTTTAGTATTTCAGCCGAAATAATAGTTTTCCGGCTGAACACATGAAATTGGGATTGAAAACAAAAATCAGAGAATTGCCCCAAGCTTACCTGAACTTCGGAGGTTGCGGACTCCTGCAAATACTGAGAATTTGGTTTTTAAAATTATACCATCATTTCCAAAATTGAATCTACTTTCAATTCCTAAAACTTGTTTTCATTTTCTTTATTTTTATCTAATTTTATTTAATTTAAAAAAAAAACACTACATAATATTTTCAGCATACATTATGATTCAGTGAAATGAAATATCAGTATTTCTAAAAATATACAGTGAAAAATTTGGAAACAAATATATTCATAATCCTTAAACTGTTCTTTTCAAAAGGGTATATTTAGATTTTAGTTTTAAATAAAAATTAAGATAGATACAAGGTGTAGAAAAACATGTGTTTAAAATCTGTAACGTTTTCAGCGTGATCAACTTAAAAAAATTCTAGAAATTATAATATTCATCCGTTGGATTAAAAAATAAAGTCATAATAAAATAAAGTCTCTGTTGATTGTTGCAGTATATTTCATTTCTTAAAAACATAAGTTTAATAATAAATACATTGTTGTAGAAAAAAATAACTCATTATCATTCATTTCATCTTTAAGGAACATACTGTTAAACAATTGTCAAATTGACATATCAAATCGTGATAAAAAAAAATTGAAAATTAGTCATTGGAAAGCTAACAAAATTCTTCACAAGTTTTGTTTTACTATAAAGTGAAATTCTAAATAAAAAAAATACTTTTGTATGCCAGAATTTGAATAACTTGTTAAAATACAGTTTTTTTTCTCATAAAACAAGCAGAAGTGTAACCCATCTTCTTGATTTCACCCAAGGCCCACTATGATAGTTAGATATAATAAATGGTTAATTAGATATAATAAATGTAAGAGGGCTTCTTAGAAGGTTCCACTTCTAGAATATTCCTCCTCTAAATTGTTCTTAGGTGATGGTAGCACTATATAAAGGGGTTCAAGCAATGTAATGGGACATGAAGAGAATTATTGTATTCTAAGTTGTAGTTCAATACAAGGATTTCCCCTCGAAGAGGCAAGTGAATAGGAGAAGATCCATTCCATAATAGGATCCATTATATGGTGTTTCCCTACCCCAAGGGTTTGATAATAATAAAAGAGATTTTCCATATTGTTATTGTATATCTGTGGTGGTGCTTTTGTATTCAGTATTTGTGGTGATTATATTTGTAGATCTACTCAGGTACTTAACAAGTGGTATCAGGGCACTTTTCTTGGCCAAAGAAGGGAATATTTTTTTGGTCTTTTTTGTAGAATTTTTCTAGGGAATAAAAAGAGGGTGGCATACTTCAGGTTCAGATCTGAAGTTTTATGAGATGAATTCGGAAAAAAAAAATTGGGTATTTGAATTCCTCTTGGAAAAATACTCATTAAAAAAAAATAATCAGGCAAAACGGAGTCCGGGAAGTGAAGTTATGAGCATTTTAAATTCAACAGTTTTTCGGAAAACAACCGCGATTTTCTACAATAATTTATTTTTAAAACCTTGTTCTATTTTTTGGGTTTTTTTGTGACGGAGACAAGACTGCAGAGTTCATAACTTTTCATAGGGTTCTCAGATTGCTACCAGATCAGTTTAATTGAATAAATCATTTTAAGAGTTTTCTTTCAGTATAGTATATGTGGTGTTTCCAATGGATATGCACTCTCAACTCGGGGAAATTCTACACATGATTAAAGTAGTCAAAGATGATATGCATGACCACCTACAAAGAATCAAATATATTTATCATAATAGTCAATGGTCATTGGCTCAACTTCAAGAGAGATATCTTATGGAAGACATCATGAATGAATATCATCAAGAAGTGTATTCTTGGTATGATTTGGAGAATGATTGTGATGATTGATATATGGATAACTGTCATTTCTGGGATGAAAACCACTTCCATATTTTATTTGATAACTCTAGTCCACCTTCGGTAGAGAACATCAATGTGACACATCAGGAGATAGTTATGATTACCAGTGTCCAGCCTGCATATTCTACAACGACATTGTTCCGTCCAAATTCAATTTTGACCATTTTCCACTATGTGGATGGATATTCTTATTTGGATCCACATAATAGGTGTCAGTATTATAAGCATAATTTTCAGTTGGTTATTGGGTTCCGATATCTTCCGTGTAGATTGCACATGAGAAATTGGACATGGGACCCTGGTTTACAATGACAGTTGGACTACTTTAGCATGGTGGCTTCCATTTCTCAATGGGACCTTGGTTCTCTAGTCTACTTCAGCACTATGGTCCACACTTATCCATGGGAACCTGGTATATGGTTGTACATCAAGCGTTGAGGACAATGCTTTCATAAGGGGGATGTAGTGTTAGGTAGCTACATAGGTAGTGGGGGGTGGTAGAGGGACCATAGTTATAATAGTATAGGCCATTCAATGTAAAGTGGACTAGGTCCACTATATTATTAAATAAGGCCCACTATGGTAGTTATATATAATAAATGTGTAGTTAGATATAATAAATGTAAGAGAACTTCTTAGAAGGTTCCACTTCTAGAAGATTCCTCCTCTAAAATGTTCTTAGGTGATGGTAGCACTATATAAAGGGGTTCAATAATTGTAATGGGAGATGAATATAATTATTGTGTTGTGAGTTGTATCTCAATAAGGGGATGCCCCCTCGAAGAGGAAAGTGAACAACAACCGATCCCTTCCATAATAGGATCCATTGTATGGTGTTTCCCTATCCCAAGGGTTTGATAATAATAAATGAGATTTTTCATATAGTTATTGTATATTTGCGGTGGTGATTTTTTATTGAGTATTTGTGGTGATTATATTTGTAGATCTACTCAGGTACATAACACATGGTTCTCTGAACGATATCCCTTGCTTTCACCTAAGACATTGTGGATATATTTGTAGGATATGACACGTGTGATGTAGAGTGTTGATTCATTTGATGAATTGACATACTTAGACATAGTCTTCTACATATTATAGAACTTCAATGTTGGACATATGGGATTGGATTTGACAGATATGGTCATAATGACACACATTTGGGCAAAATTCCCACACCTTCGACAATGCACCCACACCTTACTCAACCACTTGATGGAGGACGTTGCACTTGATTTGAATTAGACACTACTTAGAGAGGTGGTTCATGATCATTCCATCTTGGATGATGGATCTTTCATATCTCCATTGGGCTCTTGGATGATGAGGTCATGTGCTAGGGATTTATCAGGATGATGGTGTTTTCTTGCCACTTGGATACCATTTGATGATTTCAGATGTGACATGGAACTCTTCCTTCTTTCTTGCACCTTTTATGATGGCATGTGGCCTTGGGAGAAAGTCCACCCTTTAGAGGCTTGAAATCACATGTATGAACTTATTATGGTTTATTTACATGATTTCAAAATTTTATAGGCTACCCGAGTAGTCGACCCCACTTGTAGCATGAAATATTAATTTTTTACACCTTTATGTGGAAATTCAAACTAGGTATACCTCATATAAATGAGGACAATGCTCAATATTATTTTCTCATCATCACAACTCCTCACACTTGTGTGGTATCTCTCTAAAACATTTTTCTCTACTTATATTTTCTATTGGAGTCTCTTGTGTGCATTATTGGAATGATGGTGATATATTCATTAACTAGGGTTTCTTGATGCTAATGTGCCTTTCTAGTAAGTGTTTACTTTGATTGAATATGACTTTTCTTGATATATCTTGGTAATTTTTTCCTTTAGAGTGGTAACTTTGCATGTTATCTTGATATTTCTAAAATATTTAAACAATAAAGGAAGGATTAAGAGTGGTTATCCCCTTTCCTTGTTTTACCTTGACTTGTTGAGCCATTTAATATTCTCTCTAAGGGTTAGGAATGACTATCCATGAACAATTTATCGTAGCTAGGTTTTGGTTCTAGGGGTTAGGAGTGGTGATTCCCCTAGGTTCAATACCTAATTCAATTCATCTTCTTTGCTATAGACATTAGAGAAAGTGGGGTGATACCTATGTTTTATGAGTGGATAACGTTTAAGTGGTTTTCCTTTTAGGTTTTACCTATTTCTATGAGTACATATATCTAAGGGTGAAACATTAACCTTCTCTCTTACATGGTCTCCTTGAATGAATTATCTTGACTCCATTCTCCTTAAGAAAGTAGTTTCCACTAGTCTTATTTCTTGTTATGCTTAATACTCTCAAATCCCTCACTTAATTTACATTTATGACATCATTGGCAAGATAATAATACATTAATTCTTTGTATAACATTTGGATAACTTGATGTTGTCTTAAAGTTATTTCCACAACCACTAGCGATGCTATTTAGGACTACATGCTTGCTTAATATTTTAGGAAAAAATGCACAATAATATTGTTTAGTACCTCGATATTGTACCATGTTTTGAAGGCTAATTTATAAGACATAATTGCCACATTTATGGGGTGATTACTCCTTGTTGTTTAAAATTACTTATTGTTAATATACATTTGTTTATTACTGCAATTTCACAACAACTATTGGTTTTACTTGTTATCCTGTCTCTAAAGGTGATTGGTACACAATATGACTTGGTAATTAATGATTTTATGCATTGACAATTTTCTTGTTTTGTATAGGTTGACCAATTACCTCATTCAAACTAATTCTTTCCTTCACCTCTCCTAGACCTAACTTAACCTATTGAGTGACTAAGATAGGAGGTTTATATACTTTCCTTAGCTCAATATAGCTTGAGGTTATTAGGGAATCCTCCCTTGTGTTCGACCTCTTTATTTCACTAAAATGAGGGTAGTATTTTCTTAGGTTACAATGGTAGATACTTCAATTTGCTACACAAGATTGATATCTTGTGAACATATTTGCAAAATTATAATTCATGTGATAACAATAGGTATAATACATCATTGATTTATATAAATATCATGATGCCACTTTGTACATCTACTATTGTTTGGTGATTTGTTAGGAACGGATAACTCCATCACACTAATGAACCACATTTTGTTTTTAATGTTGTCATCTATTCAGTAAAATAGATAAGAAACCCTCCTTCCAACATTCTTTCTTCCTACCATGACTGCTCTATGCATGGTATTCTCAAAAGACTCCCCTTCATAGCATGAAGCTCAAATCCTTCGACAATATGGTCACCCTATTTCATAGTCCACCTCATCCAATGTTCAGTAAACTTGGATCAACACTCTCACAAAATTTTACAAAATGACATGGCCTCCATCAAACAACCTTCATCCATGAGAAAACCACACCCTCTTTTAAATCCCACATTGGATCCTCAACATCGCCCTCTTCAATAATGTTTTTCTCCTTCAAGCATAATTGAAAAAATTCCATATCAATAAACAAAGAATACAGAAGGTTTAATTACAAACCCTTTCATTATTGGAAGCTGCAAATGAAAATGTTATTCCAATAAACTATATATACAACCCAAAAATATACAATTCTCTAACGTTTTAGATATATTTACACATACATTCATATGTACAATGGTTTACATATATAATTGAAATGTTTATATGGAGAGAGAGGCTTGCACTGCAGAACATCTAGGCTAGGAAAAGGAAAAGATAACATGATGTATCTTTGTAAAGAGTAATGTGCAAGCCTGAGAAAATTGAATAAAGAGTAATAAAGAACCCAACTATTGTGGATGTAGCCCAAAGTTGGGTGAACCACGTTAAATATTTATTGTATTTATGTTTTATGTGATTTAACATGGATTCTTTCTTGATGCATGTTAGACTATAATTATTCTCTTTATGATCCGTGAATAATGGTTATGAATGCTATAATATGTGATTTATGTGGTAATGTGAAGTATCATTATTATGCCTAACTTAATTCACTAAGTACTCTAAGAAGAGAAAATACAGAATAACGTGCATAGAAAATATAAGGATGACAAATATGGTCACCTCTCATTCCCTCACTACTGCATAAACTCGGTTACTATAGCCTCAATAGATGCCTCGAGTGAAACTTCATTTGCATGTAGGTGATTCCGAAAGGGTCAGTGTCTGAATGTTTTTGTTGGTCAAGAGAATTCGAACCTAGGGTCTTACAACAACACGCAACTCCAACGAATGGTCTCATTGCTAGGACCTGACATCTATGATTGAGGGAATGTTTTGGAGGCCGACTAAGAAAGAGATACCAGAATGGTTAAAAGGGAAGGAATAAGAGTTTTCTTGGAAAGAGAATAGAAATGATCAAATGATTGAAGAGAAATGGTTTCATAAGTATGTATACATAGAGCTACATGGAATTTTTTGTGGAAAATTTCCAATTATTTTGACTAAGTGGTTAGAAAGACTAGTAGAAAACACTGGAAGGTATCGAACTGCAACACTAAAGAATTGGAATCCTGATCTAGTAAGACAACTAAATTCCATAAGTAGTCAAACTTATCGTGCAATTGGTTTTTGTATAGATAGTATATTAGGAGGATATATTATAGAATTTGCAGTACATTGTACCCAATCATACAATGTTGCAGAAAGGGACTTTTTAAAAGTTCTGCATGAAAGGTTCATGAAATCATTGGGTACGTGGATAAAGATGTTGTTGTGTGACAAGTGCATTATGAAAATAAATTCCAACTGCTAAGGGGCTTCGTACAAATAGGGGAACCGGGGGCCAAAAAGAGGATAGTTTGAGGACATAAGAGAATGAAGGAAGTAATGAAGAAAGAAGGGAGGGATTGAGGATGTAGAGAACTCAAGAAGGTATATCAGAGGAAGAAGATGAGTTTGGAGAACTTCGCAAAGGAAGGAGGTACAAGAGAAAAAATACTGGGGCTGAGAAAGGAGAGTCGCGTAGTTAGCCATAGGAGAGAGGATCGTGAAAAATATTCCAAATTGTGGAGGTACCACACATAGGAAGAGAGGAGAAGGAATCCCAGTCCAGTCCTATAATAGAAGAGTCGTTAATTCATAGTCAAACTAGAATCTATGTCGAATCCATGACCCTATGTGCATCACCACAATCAAAGATAAAAATTCAACACTTATCAAAATAACTTATAGTTAGCATGGGAGGATATGGTAGTAGAAATTAGAGCAGTGGAAGTAGTGTGCAGAGTCAGGCTCAATTAGCATCACCAAGAAGAGGGACTACACAAAGCAATATGGCAGGGGTAGACTATACTCTCAAACTACTTGAGTTCCGGTGATTTGGGTTAGAGGACCCAAAACAACATACGTTTTTCTACGAGACAATTTGGGGTGAAAAGAATGTCCAGGATGAGGCCGTGAATATTGTGCAGTTGGAAACGATATTTAGAGGCCATGCATTAGTATGGTACATGAAGCTGTAGAGTACTACACCTACGTCATATACTATTACATTGGCATAGATACAACAATCATTGCTAAAAGAGTTCAAGAAGCCAAAGTTTGAGTCACAATATATTATACAGATGAAGAAAATTAAAAGGTGCAGACTGAATCATTCTAGGATTATGACTAGCATTTTAAGGTTCCGATGGGTAGAATGACATTCCATATCCATGATCAACAACATCAAAAATGGTTTATTGCAGGACTTCTACCACACATTCTCAGGCCGTTGATTAACTAGAAGGTTGTGTCGCAACCCAAGGATATGTAAATTGCAACGAAATTAGAATCATCCCCTGTAGAAGACACTAGGTAGATGGTGCAAGTTTAGATGTAGTTGTATTCTTTGACGATTCAAATGGAAGAGATTACAAAATGAAAGTATAAATTCAAACAAGTCTGATGTACCAACTGTAGGACTGAATCTTATCACAAGGATGAATGCCTAGAATTCATGCAGCATGTGGCGACTGGAGCACCGAGTCCTTTATCAGGAGGAGGGTATTGCGATATATGTAATAAATGGGGACATCATCCAACTGAGTTTCCATTACTATAGAAGTATCAGACTACACCAAGCAACTTATTTTACAACTTTTGTCCATAGTATAATAATCAGAGGGGATTTAATCTAGGTAATAGAGGAAATTTTGGCAGAGGTCGAGGTAGAGGAAATTTTGGCAAAGGAGGAAGAGGACCAATAATATGTTACAATTGTAACCAATCAGGATACTTATCCCGTCACTACCAAAATCCATGTCCAACGTGCACATATTGTTGAGCATTGGACCTGGCATGTGACAAAATATTTTCCTCAATTGAATGTGAAATGGAAGGAAAGAGGACATCAGAACTAGAATGAAAATCAGAATGTACAAAATTTTTGCGTCATTCGATTCTTCCCATGTTATGAATGCAACAAAAATCAAAATCCATGGATAGTGGAACTCCATATCTTTATATTGTGCGTCTGTGCAGTCAATAAGGTATTGGTTCAAAAAGAAGGGTTCCCAACTCATTGAGGTTCCTTCCGCACACTTCTCTGTGTGGAAGGAACCTCAATGAGTTGGGAACCCTTCTTTTTGAACCAGTATCTTATTGACTGCATGGATGCACAATATAAAGGTATGGAGTTCCACTATCCATGGATTCTGATTTTTATTGCATTCACAGCATGGGAAGAACCAGAGGATGCAAAATTTTGGGGCCTAAGAGGGAAACCCTGTCTAGTAGCAAAGTACCATAACTTCTCGTATACAACAAATAAACTGTGCCAAATAGATACCAATGTGGAATTATTTCTCAAGGTGGTCTATTGGTTTTATTCATATTCAAAGGGTTCTGAATACTATTGTTGATTCTCTTTCCAAACACACATTACTTCTTCTTGTTGAAATTTTTGTACAAGAAAAATTCTCGAATGGAGACTTGATCTGCAAATAAGATCGAGTACTATCTGATTGATCTAGATTATTTTTTGCATGAAATGAGAGCAGAGATATAACAAAAAAAATATACATATATATTAAAAGTAAGACAATAATATTACAAATATCTATCAGATATATAACAAGAGGTATAGATATATAGTAAACACAATTTCTATTACTGAGCGAAATGTACAAAACTTTAGAAATACAAAATGAAAGACTCGCTAGAATGGTGGAAACTTATCTCTAAGAAGAGATGTGAAGACTACTCACATTCGCAAGAATATGATTACAATGAGGCTCTAAAGGTGTAATGTACCTCAAAATTTACATAAAAATAAATAAATTAATTGGGTACTTTGAGTTGATTCTATGTCTTTAAAGTTTCAGTCATTCGTCAACCGTAATGTACAACAATCTTATTGCCTTTTACTTCTCTACCCTATCTTAACATATTTTCACCTCTCCTGTTTCGGTATTAAGTTATATACGAACATAGGTACATAGCTAGGGATATCCTGTTTCATTGCAACTTGGTATTATCTACCGTTTCATTCCAAAAACCTACTTTATGATAGGGGGATGTAACTACTTAGAACCATTATCATATTAATGCAATGGTCGTAGATGTAAGGTCTTATAACATTCATTCTGATATATATAATGTTATAGGGTCCATGAGAAGAGGCTAACATTATTCGAAATACATTTAAACAGACACTGATGGGTATAAAATCGGACACTAAATTACACAATTGAATATAAAGCGCGCAAAGGAAAACTTGTGAAGGTTATGGTAATGATCGTGCTAACATAAAATTACTTGGTAAGTAACGACATTTGGCTATTTGCTTCGGATGGTTAAAGCAATGATAGTTGGGTTCAACGTATAACCGGTATAGTAAGGCGATAAGAGTAACCCTAAATAGGCCATCTGGTACCTTGCCATTAATACTATGAGAAAACGATACAGGTTGGAACCCTCGTGCCTTAAAGGCTTGTCTACAACATTTAAGGAACTTGACATAAGTCTATTCGATTAAGAGTTCGACTAGAGTGCCCCAATGAGATGTTGACACTTACCATATGTTCACATGGATCAAGTACAAAGACCCCATCCCCATTACTCCATGTGAACGGTTACTCCAGCACTTTCACTTTCATTCTGGATTGGTTTGGTGAAGGAGGAAGAAACATTTCAGACCATTTTCCATTTGGCTTTAGCATCGTGGTCATGAGTTTGTGATTTGGCCCCTGTGCACAATGGGTGGAAATCTTGGGAGGAACTTCT
>JASDQU010100435.1:68286-82464 GCA_032191745.1 Picea mariana | reverse complement strand
TAGTGTATGGGGGGGCGCTCCTCTCCAAAACTCAGTTTTTTGGGTGCTTTCAGGTGGCAAAAGGTTTGCAAGCCTGTTGACTCATTTCTCCTCTTCCAAATCAGATGTTTGAGGTGTTTCAAGTGTCCTTCTCATGTCGTTATGGGCACGACATAGGCATCATGGCAACATGCTTTGTTTGATGTTTTTACGACACTCGTGAGCAACATACAACACTTGCGACCTTGTGAGCAAAATGCGACACTTGCAACCTTTGTAATGACGACACTTGCGACGCTATCAAAGTGAGTAATTTTGATGTGTAACACTTTGAAAGGTGTACTATTCTTCTGGTCGGTGTTAAAGGGTAAGGCCCTGACCCAGGACAAACTAGAAAGAGACAAGCAGGGGCGGGGTTTGTGTTTCTCTTTAAGAGGCACAATGAATCGAACAAACACGTCTTCTGATATTATTCATTTTCACATCTCGTGTGGATAGAAATTGAGGGATATTTAGGGCATTTTCATTTATGGGATAAGGTCTCCATTTCAAATTTCTTTCATGAGTACTTCTGTCGGCTCGATTTAAAAATGTATAGGGTGTTTAGCATTCTAGTCACATGGGGGATTTTTCTAGATAGGAATGCCAGTCTTTTCGAGGATAAGTGATATCCCAAAATCAGGGTATAACAACAATCAATTTCACTTCTTAGTATACAAGTATTCTTCAAAGTTGAAACAATCTCGAGTGGATAATGAAGTGGCGATAAAGAAAGTAGTCACATGGTTTTTTTTTGATGGGGCATGCCAAGGTCTGAGGGACTCCTTGGGTTTGGGTTTCATTTTTTATTTCTCTGAGTCCCATTTGGTAAAACTTAAGTTAAATTTGGGTTAAGGTGCCATTTACATAGGTGATTTCAAAGCCCTATTTTTTCTCCTCAAAATTCATGTGCACAGGAGTGTGTTTTTCCTACAATTCTTCGAGGACTCAAACTTGGTTATTGACTGGATGCATTGGGAAAATTTTATTACTAACTCGAGTCTCCAACAAATGGAAAACCAATTATGAAAGATAGTTTCATTATTTCATCACATTTCATTTACGCATATTCGAAGGGTTCTAAATATTGTTGTTGATTCTCTTTCAAAAGAAACATCACTTCTGCTTTTCGAATTTTTTGTACAAGAAGAATTTTCAAATGGAGACTTTATCTCCAAAGAATATCAAGTACTATATGATTTACAAATCCAAGCGATTGTATACTTCTATGTTTTGTCTCTTGTGTTTGTAATCGATTATTGGCACATATCTAGTATAATCTACTCATTTTCATTTCAATGTATAAGATTTTGTCTCTCATCTAGTCTTGTGTTGATATAGTCTTTAGTCAAGGTCTCCACGTCATTATTTTTATGTCTCTATAAAGTTATGCACCTAAGCATTATATCTTCCATTTATCAATAAAAAAACTTTTTTTTTTGAAAAAAAAAATGTGATTAAAACAAATTACAAAAAAAATGTTATTAAAACATATATACTATGAAGTAGATAAGTAATGTAAATTTTTTATAAATTTAATTTATATTTGAATAGATATTTTATGAAGTGAATTATCTTTAAATTGATCTATTTTTATATAATTTGCAACATTGCATGATGGAAAAACATTTGTAATTTAATATTTATTTTGTAAAATTTTGATAATAATCTTAAAATATTTAAGAGAGTAATTACATCACAATGCAAAGATCCAAATATATAAGTTAAGAGGTTTTTGGTTAGATTTCACATCGTATTTGATGATAAAGGATGATGTTTTGTATTATTCAATGCATTTTTCTTTCATACTTATTTTTTTTAAATAATATTTATTTGTTTGGTATTTATTTTTTAAAATATTATTTATTTTATAAATAAAAAATATCTATATTTTAATGAAGTCAACATTCTAATGATTTTAAAGTGTCCGTTTTAGAGGAATATTCCAAGCATTATTAATGAAGAGTCATTTCTGTTTTTGCGAAGTCAAAAATATAATGATGTGAGAGTGTATGTTTTAAGAGAAACGTTCTTAGCATCGTTATGGAATCAAAAATCTTGAAAGAATATTCCTCAGATTAATAAACAACCAAAAACTTTGAACAACGAAAGAAAAAGAGCAATTATACCGATAAATTATCATTTCGACTCACATTTAACCAAATTTTATTTCTTACAATTAAAATAATTTATGAACAAAATCATTTTGATATGTTCATCTTTGTTCCACGTGTAAAGAAAATGAAAACTTTATTAATGTTTGAGGAAACATTCTCCTTTCTTCATTACGATGACTTACATGTCAAGGATAAGAACACCAATTTAATATTTAGCGGCGTGAATCTGAGTTGGTCTCCGATTTCTAGTTGGCCTTCCTTTTAAATGAAAGGTTGTCTCGAAAGAAACAAATCGAAGCTTACGTCCTTTAACAAATACCATTAGAGTTACGCAGATTTTCGCTGTTGTTTCAGATCTCATCTCACAGTGGTAGGTGTTTGTCTCTTATGATGCCCGGAATCCTTCCATTACCGAACGACTCGGAGGATAAGCATGTACAGGCCACTACGTTTTCTAAACACTCCAAATCTGAAGTCGATTTCGTGGTGAAACATGAAATTGTAAAACAAGATATTCTCGGGCAAACCAATTCTCCTGATACTGCTGTATGCCTGGATGACTTGGGGAGCGAACCATTCAAAAGAGGAACCTCCCTTCATATATTATCAGATAGGGATGAAGAACAGCGGAGAGCCATCGAGCAGGATTACTCCTCACCAGATTTGGTTGAGAACAAGATTATAAGCTGTACGTTAGATAAGGAGGCTGAAGACGAAATCGACAAACTGACGGCCAAATTCAGGAGATGTGTCATGAAAACCATATACGGTGAAACTAGGGTTTTACATGATGGAATCCCTCGTGTGGAGAAGGGTCTAAAATTGAAGATAGCAATGATCGTAGTGCACCACAGCTCAATTCATTCTAACGGTTACAGACACCGACCATCCTGCCAGGGGAGAAAATCTCTTATTCTGGAGTCCATGAATTCACGTTTTCAACGGGAAAAAACTGATGCTTCAAAGAAGATTCAACATCCCCAAAATGATCTTGGACAGTCAAAGTTACCGCTTCCTCCTCGCCTCAGGGAAGCCTCTTACAGAAATCCTATGCATCTTAGCTTTCCCCGCAGGGATTTGATTCAGTTGCCGCCACCAAGCTCTATCGAACAACTTTTCAGTCCCAAGGAATCGTCTGGGCGAAATAGCGTGCAGTCAGCACTCTCTAAAGTCGTGAAAAATCAGAAGGAGATTTCGGTAACAATTACTCTTTCTGCAGAAGAATCCGTTGTTTATGCCTTCGATTGGAGATATTTTGCTATTGAAATTTTGGCCTTTTGACTTTTAGAATTCTAAAACTCGTCCTTGCTTTGCATGCGTTGCAGGTCAAGTTATGGAGGAGCAGTCTAGATTTGATACGGTATTATGGAAAACTTAAGGTCCATACTCTATGCGGCTTCTGCATTTATATCTGTATTCTCCCTTTTGTCTATCATAATAACTACTTTACTTCCAATTTTTTCAGTTCGCAATGCATCCATGCTGGCGTCCCGCAGTTTGTGGAGAACCCAGATTGCAGGTATGGCATGGTGATCATGTGAAATGCTTATATTTGCTTTCTCCCTTTTGTCTATCATGATAACTACTTTACATACATTTTCTTTCAGTTTCCAAGTCATCCATGCTGGCGTCCGGCTGCTCATGGAAAACCCAAATTGCAGGTATGGCATGGTGATTATATGCATACTGTAGTCTTCTGGTTAATTTTTTATACTACAAGATTTTTTAACAAGTCAAATCATAGAAGATTTTTTAACAGGTTGGGTACTTAACTTCAAATTTATTATTGCATTATAATTATAAATTAAAATATAAGCAAATCATATATATATAATAATAATCTATTTTTAAAGTCACTGTTTAGCTATTTGATTGGTAAAGTCTACTGAAGTATACATACCATATTTCTTTCTGAATTTAAATTTATGATTTTTAAAGAGGAAACACATGTTCTTAACCATTAAACCCATTAATATATATATAATACCAAATCATATATATTGTATGAAAATATTAGCTTTCATTTTAAACCACTGAATTTGAAAGGAGACAAACATACTCAGATCATATTTATTGTATAAAAAGATCATATTTATTGTATAAAAGGATGAGATTTCACTTTGAGCTACTAAGTATGGAAGGATTCTTAGAAACGAACCTTAGTCAACCAATATTATGTGGAATTTTGATGTTTCAGGAAGTTTTAAATTAAAATTATTTATTTTAAAATTATAAGAACTAATATCTGGAGCGCTAAACTAACCATAAAACGGAAAGAAGACGTACACTTATTTAATCATAAAATATTTTTCGAGACAGTGTTAACAAGAAGTTGTATGATGCTTCATTTGGTATCCACCATATGTCAAAAACAAAGGATCTAATTGACCCAATTTTGAAGTTTTGTTTTGGACAGTGGAATGGGTGCAGTCTCAACAGCATAAAGTTAGGTCAAAGTGGGTGAAGTGCGTGCAATGGCAGCGAACATATTGAGCTTCACGAAGAACTTCAAGTAAAGGGCAGTGGAATTGTGTTTAATTCAGTCTATGAGATGGACTTGAAGGGGGTGATAGTGGATAGTAGATTTTTTAGTTTGGTTGTCTTGCATAAGAGTTTGAAATACTTTAATAATTAAAATGTAGTTTAGTGATTATTTTATTTTGAGTTTGAAAGATGATAAATTTGTTATTTGACTTGGATTTGGTGACAGTGCCGTTTGGATATAAGGAGATTTTAAAGTATAAGATATTTGAAGCATAAGATTAAATGCTTGTGATTTATTTGAAGCTTTATTATTACGAAATTTTAGAGTATAAGATTAAATGTTTGTGATTTATTTGAAACTTTATTATAAGTGATTATTTGGATTTTTGTATTCTGTACTTAATTTGTTAATTCTGTGGATAATTAATTTGTTAGTTTTAGAAATTTTATTATTTTTTTGAAAAAAAATTTAAAATAAATTATTATATTTGTAATTTTTTAATATAAAAAATATTTAAAAACTTGAAAGAGAAACAAATTGATCGTTTTAATGTTTTCATTGTTTTTACTAAATTTATTGTTTTATTTTTAATTTTATTAAGACATAGCAAATTGAGTATTTCACTTTTTAATCTAATAGGTAATAACTAAGCCTTAAATTTAGGGTTGCGTCTTCAGTCTTTATGATCTGAAATCAAGAACATAGTTTTCTTGGTACAAATAATAAATTGTATTTGTGTGGAGATATTATTGATATTTTAATAATTTGCAATATCTTTTTTGTGTGGAGATAGTGTTTTTCTGTTGGCTTGTCCCATGGAAAACCAGCCAAGCAAAAAACAATTGCTTCATCAGGATGAATACTAAAAATATATCAAAAAATAAACAATAGTAAATTATACATATCTTAACATAAAACTTGTCTTGTCTTCTTTGTTGTCTACTGTCTGGGGATTATCATTCTAGATGCCAAAACTATATACATTATTAGCTATTAAAAAGAACATGACAAATTATATAAACATTAATAGCTATTAAAAAGAACATGACAAAATATATAAACATTAATAGCTATTAAAAAGAACATGACAAAATATGCAAAAGAGGACTGACCGTCGTCGCGGGGAACCTGGGGTATCCTGCTCGAGATCACTGTTCCAGTCCTGGCCGCCATGATTGTCATTTTCTTGTCGAGCATCTCGTTTTGCAACTAAATATATTCCATCTGCATTACAAGGTCGTTGTGAGCAGCAACTTAATTGGTTTTGATTGGTGATGGTTTTGTTAAGAAGAGTTTTCATTACACCAAAAACCAAAAGGTATATATTTATTGGAAATGGGTATAATCAATCATCTTTTAATTTTAAATTATAATCTGATGGCTACACATTGAAGATGTCGATATATTCTTAGTCGTCCTCCAAAATCAATGAGTCAGATTTTTATTGATAACTTCTTTGCATTTAAGAACACATCAGTTAACCTGTTTGCTTTTTAACATTTATCTAATCATATTAAGAAATTAGTGTAACATCATATGATTGCCACGTTTAAATAATTAACCTTTGACATTACCACGTTTAGCAGTTTAGCAGGCACTTCTTCAACTTCATTCTTAAAAATTACACGTATTAAACAAGCCACGTTTCCATGCTATCACGGATTTAATCAACTGTCCACACATTTCCTCTACCTCGAATTTCCTCAGCTGTAAGTCTTTCGGCGTTCAACTGCCCCAAGTTAACAGCTGTGCTAGTGTGGTAATACAGGTGGAAATATTTTGTTTCCCTTGCCCTGGTACAGCCTGTGATTGGGATCCAGGGCACTATCTTAGCAGCAACTTCAACATCTGGAGTCCTTTTCCTTTCCCGGCGAACCTCGGATTCGAAGATGATCCATGGCAGATTCGGCCTCTGGAGCGATGTTGGCAGAGTAGTTCTCAACGGTCGTTACAGCCTCATGATGAGCCTTGGATATCGGGAGCTGAGCTCGTTGGCTTCGATCTCTACCTGAACCACAAATCCTGTCCATCCTTCCATACCTATTTCCTTACCCTGCAGCAGCCACTTGGATTTTCTTAAAATTGAACAACATTTTATTTCTATATTTAGCCACTTCTGTGGGCTTTCTTTTGATCATTTGTAGGAAGTTAATAAACTTATCTTATCTTTTGTGTTATATAGTTCTAAACTATTATCAACTCTTCTTTATTTAACATCATTTCTTCTTCTTTACATTTATTTGATAAAAATTAAATTATCAAAATAGAGAATGCGATACCGTCAAGAAAATTTTATCATACAAATACCTATCTATTAATTTTTTGAACTATTAGCATAAAAAAATTACATCTCTCAAGGAGTTTCGCCAGAAGATTAAGGAGTTTGCATAAACAAAATATAAAGCAATTCATTTTATGAACTCATTCATGTAAGAAAGATAATGTTATAATGTGTATATTAAAATAATAAATAGTTACTAATATGAATATGTAATTATTGAACACAAATACAATAATATATATATAAATATATGTTGAGGTGATAAGTTTCATCTTTTAAGAAAATGGATAACTTCTTCTTATTAAAAGGTAAATCTATATTATAAATTATAACTATTATTGCATAATAGTTGTTTATAACTTTATGTTGAAGGTGTTACCCCTATGCCTAAGTGTAATTAGAGGAGATCATGTCTCATGGACCACAATGAACATAGTCATCTTGATGATGATTATGATGATCTACATGACCACTCATGGTCCAGCCTAACAGGCTTTCTTAGATGCTTCTTTCACTTTTGATCAGCAAAGCTCACCACATCCTATCAACACAGTCTTTGGGAAATGGTGGTCGAATGTCATCATGAGGTACATTATCCCTTATTTCATATGAAGTGTTGTTCTTAATATATTAGGCATGTGAATAAGGATCATTGGTTGATGTTTAATAATGAATCATAGTTACCCTCGTTTACTTGTTTCACCTTGGTGGCCATCATTTTTACTCTAGCCGTGTGTTTTCACTCCCAAGGAAAAGGGGTATTACAAGGGGGATATAACAAGGGTAACATTCCACTTCCCCCTTGTCCTTAACACTTACCATCCTGGAGCTTGTCACAATGTACTAATGTTTGATAATGGGTCATGGTTCATTCTCTCATGAGAGGAAGGGATAGAATGTTGAGGTTGATGCAAATATAATTAAGAAATGATTGAGAGAGAATGTTATGAAGGAAATAAATAGATGGGATAGAAAGGAAATTTTAAATCAAGGAAATAAATAGATGGGATAGAAAGGAAATTTTAAATCCATATTCCATACCTGATCTCTACTCTCTTTTCATTCTCCCTAGTCTTGAGGCTATTAATGCTAATGCTTGAAACCTTGTAAACGGGACTTTCAAATCAATGAAAGGAAAAGACATAAAGACAAATTAAGGGGTTTGGAAAAATGTAGTGCCGAGAAAGGGGTAATTCAAGAGAAGGAAAACTTTCTACAAAGGAACTCATAGAAATGAACCAATTGATTCCATAAGACATGAATTAATCTTCACATGTTTCACTATCATAGTTAGTATTGAAGACTTCTTTTCTTTCTCACTTCCCTTGGGACGCATACCTTTAATTGGGTCTTTCTTTCGGTCCTTGGTTGGAACAACTAATAATATCTAATGATTTTCCTCCTACAATTAAACTTGTCAACTTACATAAAGTCTTCAGGTAATGTGATGTTTGAAGGGAATACTTGATGCAGATTATTGATTTGGTTTTTATGTTAAGTAAAAAAAATACTTTATATGATCTAAGGACTCATATACCTTTTGAACAATTGTATTAATTGATTTAATAACTTCAATTTATTTTTATGCACCTCGCATGTTTCTCTGAATGACATCCCCTGCTTTCACCTAAGACATTACACATCTATTTGTAGGATATGGCACATGTGATTTAGAGTGTTGAGTCATTTGATGGATTGACATACTCATACATAGGTTGTTGTATCTTATGGACCTTCAATGATGGACAAATGGGCTTGGATTTGACATATATGGTCATGATGGCACACATGCAGGAAAAAACACCCACACAATGGGCATTTCACCCACAGCTTACTAAACCACTTGATGGAGAATGTGGCACTTGATTTGACTTGGCCACTACTTAGAGAGGTGGTCCATGATCATTCCACCTTGGACGATGGCTCTCTCATCATGTCATTGGGATCTTGGATGATGATATCATGCGTTAGGGTTTGATGGGGATGATGGTGTTTTCTTTCCACTTGGATACCATATGATGATTTGAGATTTGATATGGCACTCTTCCACCTTGCTTGTACCTTGCATGATAACATGTGGCCTTGGGATGAACTCCAGCCTTCAGAGGCTGGAAATCACCACATGTGTGACCTTACGACAGTTTATTTACATGATTTAGCATTTGTAGAGGCTATTATAGTAGTTGGCCCCACTTGTAGCATGAAATATTATTGGTTTACACCTTTATGTGGAAATTTGCAGTAGGGATAACTCATATAAATGTGGATAATTCTCAAACTTATTTTCTCATCATCACAACTCCTCACACTTGTGAGGTATCTCTGTAAAAAGTTTTTCTCTACTTATTTTTTCTATTGAAAACTGTTGTGTGCACTATTGGAGTGATTTTGGATGGATGTTTTCTCTTGTTGATGGTGATATCTTTCTGAACTAGAGTTTCCTCAAGCTAATAATGTGTCTTTCTAGTAAGTAAGTTTTTACTTTGATTGCATATTATTTTTATTGATTTATCTTGGTGATTTGTTCTTTTAGAATGATAATTTTTCAAATTATATTGATATTTATAAAATATTTAAACCCTAAAGGAAGGATTATGAGTGGTTATCCCCTTTCCTTTTTTTCTCCTTGACTTGTTGAACCATTTAAGATTCTCTCTAATGGTTAGGAGTGGTTATCCATTTACATTTTATCATAGCTAGGTTTTGGTTCTAGGTGTTAGGAGTGATGATTCCCTTTGGTTCAATCCCTAATTCAATTCATCTACTTTGCTACCCACACTAGAGAAAGTGGGGTGACACCTACGGTTTATCAACGGATAAACTTTAAGTGGTTTTGATTTGAGGTTTGATCTATTTCTATGAGTAGATATCTATACGGGTCAAATTTTCACCTTCTCTCTTCCATGGCCTCCTTGAATGCATTATCTTGACTCCATTCTCCCTAAGAAAGTAGACACCACTAGTCTTATTTCTTGTGTTTCTTAATAATCTCAAAACCCTAACTTAATATACATTTATGACATCATTGACATGATAATAATACTTTAATGCTTTTTATAAACATTGGATAACTTGATGTTTCCATAAATTTATTTTTATGGATGTTATATATTATTGCATTCTTGCTTAACATTGTGGAAAAAATTTCACAATGTTTTGAAAGCTAATTTCTAAGACATAATTTCCAATTTTATTGGTTGATTACTCATTGTTGTTTAAAATTATTTATTAATATCGAAAGGTTTATATTGCAATTTTACAACAATTATTGGTTTCACTTGTTATCTAGTGTCTAATGGTGATTGATATGCAATATAACTTGGTAATTGATGATTTTGTGGATTGAAAAGTTTCTTGTTTTTTATAGGTTCACCAATTACCTAATTCAAGATAATTCTTTCCTTCACCTCTCCTAGACCTAACTTAACCTATTGAGTGAGTAAGATAAGGAGGTTATAAACTTTCCTTACCTTGGTATATCTTGAGGGCATTAGGGAATCCTCCCTTGTGTTCGACCTCATTCAGTAGTAAAATGACGGAAGTATTTTCTTATATGACGGTGGTAGATACTTCAATTTGTTAAAAAAGATTCACATCTTGTGAAGGGCTTTGCACAAGTACAAATCCTGTGATAACAATAAGCATAATACATCATTGATTTATATAAATATTGTGATGCCACTTTGTACATATACTATTTTTTTGGTGATGTGTTGGGTATGGAAAACTCCATCACACCAATGAACTACATATCCTTTTTGATGTTGTCATCTATTTATTAAAATAGAGAAGTAAACCTCTTCCAACATTTTCTCTTTCTACCATGGTTTCTCTATGCATGGTATGCTCCCAAGACTCCCCTTCATAGAATGAGGCTCAAACCCTTTGAAAATATGGTCATGCTATTTCATAGTCCATCTCATCCAATGTTCGATCAACTTGTATCAACACACTCTCACAACATTTTACAAAATGACATGGCCTCCATCAAACAGCCTTCATCCATGAGAAAACCACACCCTCTTTCAAAGCCCACATGCGCTCCTCAACATCACCCTCTTCAATAGTATTTTTCTCCAAGCATATAGCTGAAAATCTTTCATATCAATAATTAAATAATACACAAGGTTCAATTAGAAAACCTTTCATTAGTAAAAGATGGAAATGAAAACATTCTTCCATTAAACTTTATATACAACCAAAAACTATATAATTCTCTCACTTTTTAGATAGATATATTTGCACATTCCTTCATATGTACAATGGTTTAAATATATAATTCAAATGTTTATATGGAGAGAGTTCTTTTTATTTACAAAATCTCATTATAAACTAGTGCAATGATACACATTTAAATTATGCTCAAATCCATACTTTTAAATGTTAAGGGATCAATTTTTGAAAACATCTTCTCGTATTTAAAAAATTGAACTTTAAAGAAATATTACATGGAAATATTATATTAATTATTAATATAAGTTATAATTCTTAATTATGTTTAGAGAGTCATTTTATAGTTTCAAATTACATCCAATATTCACTTTAGAATGCAATATAAATAAGATATATAATATTGATGTTGAAAACTACATTAAAATGTCATTTAAATAATAATGATAAATTTAATTATTTAAACTTTTTTAAAATAATGATAAATTTAATTATTTAAACTTTCTTAAAAAAAATAAAATTTAGAAAGATAAGTTTTTTCTTCAATTTTTTATTAATAAAACAAAATCTCAATATCTCGATGTGTGTATAACTTTCTATACATGGGCAAGGACATAAGAGTGACATTAAGATGCATGGAATAATTTCAATGTAACAATGATGACCTCCTTATACAATGGTGATGTCCCTGAATGAATTTGAAATGGTTAGTAATCGTTAATATATTATGTTGACAAAATCTCTATATCTCTATACCACCTTTTTTTCGAGAGGGTATCACTTTTTATAAAATTGCTGATTTCATTCTATTTATATTAATTCTTTTATCCATCCCATATATTTACGGGGCAAGGAAATAAGAGTGACATTAACATGCACGGAAGAATTTCACAACTCAACTAAGGGTTACATGTTTTTTTAAATTGCTCATTTCATTATAATTATATTCATTGGTGTATCGATCCTATGCATTTTTTATATTATATGAATATATGTATTTATAAGAATTTACATTATGGGATACCCAATATGAAATAATTTTTGAATAAAAAAAAACTTCATTCTACATTTATTATATGAGTGTAAGTGTTTATAGGAATTTACATTATGAGTGTATGTGTTTATAAGAATTTACATTATGGGAAACCCAATATCAAATAATTTTTGAATTGACAAGAACTTCATTCGTCACTTGGATGAAGGTATATCTTTTACTAAGGTTTTCATTCCTACTTGCCAAAGAGTTTTCATTCCTACTTGCCAACTATCTAGCAACCAAACTGAACTAAAGGACGCGAAAAGAGCTTTACAAAATCTAAGCGTTGGAACAGCTGATTCAGAGTGTTATAAAGAGGCCTCCCCGGTGAACATTTCTCCAAGTCCCTGTTATACCCGCGTCCTGCACGTCATGTCGGAAGACTAGCGTTGTTAAAATAAATTCTGAAGGAAGGAGAAAATAAAAGCATAAAACATGGACGAAGTCGATGTCTTAATGTAAGACAAGTAGCACAGAGTCTTGGGAAAAACACCCAAGGCCTTGTATCCATTTTTGAGGATGTCTTTCAGATCTTTTCGCCATCTTTGTCCATGCATTCCAGTTGTTCTCGTGGATACCACTCCCATTACCATTACAATTGTACCTTGGTATAAGATGCGAACTAAGCTCCTCATCCTCGGCTTTGCTCACAGGCCTTCCTTACCACTGGAAGGCCTGTGAAGGAGAATTTGTTCTTTCCCTAATGTAGAATGTTTCCCTAATGTATACCACTGGAAGTTGTGAAGGAGAATTTGTTCTTTTGGTCTCTTTGCTCCCCGCAAAACCAGTGCACATGAAGTTGGAAACCAAGCCGACGCTGTTGGAATGCTCATTGATATCCAAAATAAGTATCTGTCTAACGAGGTTGTTAGGCTTCAACAACACTTGCAAGGAGTCACTCTGAACAATATACTGGGAAGTGTCTTTGAAAGGAGGTTTAATCTGAGCGTTGAGAGTGAAGAAGTAAAGGACTTGCGAGAAATCGTCGATGAGGGGTTTCAATTGTTGGGAGCGAGCATTTGATTGGGTTTGTCATCTCCCATGGCCACGATTTCTTAACACTCCTCGAATCCATCTTTGGTGTGCCAGGCTGGTGTCGTGAGACAATTTTTTTTATAAAATATTATCCAAAAACACCGATGGAGATCGTGTAAAGAAAGAAGGTAAACTCTAATCTTGTCGACATTTTTCTCTGGTGGTAGGGAGTGTTGGGCAACGGAAGCATAAAACCAAAACGATATTCAATCGTAAATAAGAAGAGACAAAACATTTATCATACAATTGAACACAAAGATTTATTTAGTAATACCCTTCTAAATGAAATATCCAAAAAGCAATGATAATCCTTTCCCTTTAGGGAGAGTTACAACATCGAAACTCACATACTTACAACCATCTCTCTTACTTATCCAATCTGTCTCTAGGAACTTACATACATAATAACATCTCTCAACAATTACATATATATTTAAATTATATATATATTTAATGTGCATTTAACTAATTCTATTTTTAGTTGATTTAATCAACTAAATAATACAGAATAATAAGAGTCAAGACATCCGCCTAACTAATTTTAGTTTTATATCAACTGAATGTACAATAATAAAAACCAAAAAATCTAGCCAAAAAATATACCACAATGCTATCAATGAAAAATTGATTGACACTTTTTAAGAGAGGGATGATAAACTAGATGAGGAGGACATGATTGTAGTAGACTCTGTGGATATTGTTATTCTCCATATATTTTTTTTCATTTTCAATAGTGGTAAGACATCTGTTTTGTTTATTTTTCAGTTTCCCTCTTGTAAGTTTTAAGTTTTAAACCTGTGAAGTAAAGAAATGCATATAGATTCTTAAGAAAAACAAAATTTAATCAATAGCTCATACACATAGTACACATAGATTTATACCGGAAACCCTCAATCGGGAAAACCTCTCTTATATTCATTATATCAAATTTCGCCATTCACCATACAATATATACAATGTTTTTAGGTATTTTGTAGATACCAAAACCCTAATCCCTTAATCCGAGATTAATTTAGAAAGCAGCTAAAAATAGCAA
>JASDQU010100435.1:30381-48766 GCA_032191745.1 Picea mariana | reverse complement strand
AAGTATATTGTAATTTCATTGTAAATCTGGACCGTTCATTATAAGGTCGCAGATCTAACGGTAGAGATTATGTTAGGGTTTTTTTGCCCTAGAAGGCAACCCTCTTTTATGAGGGAAATGCATTGCGGCTATGTACGAGGGTGAATATTGTATTCTGAGAGAGGAGACTGTGAGATAAAGAAGAGGAAGTTACAGCGGGTTTTGTTGTAGGTTGTATCCCTTCATTTGCTGGATAATAATAAAGGAAGGACCTGGCAATTTCTCTGGTGGACGTAGCCCACACTGGGTGAGCCACGTAAATCTGTGTCTCTCTTGTATTGTGTGTCTTCTGTGTTTTTGTTTCTGCATTTGTTTTATTTTATTGCTCCACGGTCCTGTTTTTCTAACATCATACATGACTAGCTTACTGGCATTCATTCCTACAACAAGTTCTTATCTTTTAATTCTTTGGTTATTATCCCATAACCAAATTAACATGACATTCTACTATGTCAATGTGTGCATTCAAAAGCTAAAAAACTTTGAATTAACACAGGCCTCCAGTCTTTACCACATCCAATGGTATGCATTCAATAATATAATCATGTGATTTTATAAAATATCTCTGGCTGAGGAAATTCTTACCTAAATTTCCTTTCAGCAATTATGCAAAAAGAGTAATAAAAAGCCATACCTGCATGACCACCATTAATAAGTTTTATACTACCTGAATGTCTGATGGCAATAAAAGCTTTCATGCTTCTTTTATCAAACTTATAGCCAACACTTCAACTCTCTGTTGCTTCCCTCCTTATGCAACAACATCACCAACAACACTGCAAACATGCAAGCATTCTTTCCTCTGGATGACCCAACAAGCCATAACATATTAGTTGCCACAGAAATTGCAGCAACTTCTTTATCCCTATGAAACTTTTCCTTGTTGATCCCAGAAGTCTACAATTCTTTTTGGATTCCTGGATCTTCTTGTGCTCTCATTGCAGTCACTATACATGACTATTTTTGTCCTAAGCACTTTATAGCCAAATCACTCTTAGCTGCCTTTGCATTTATAGTCCCAAACTAAGTTCATATTAATCTTCATCTTTCATTAATTTCGTGGGTCCAACTAACCCAATCTCATACTTAGATTAATCAAATTCCAAACCAAACTGTTTTATAGACTCTGGATTCTTCAACATCTAGTTACTCTTTAGGACTGAACTTCTTCAGCCCTTTCTCGACGGGATACTTTAGTACTTGAGGTTTTCTTGAACTCTCCGCTTCTTTTTTCCTAGTTTCATAGAATTAACTGAAAGTCCTTCTTTTACCTTACCATCATAGACTCAAGTGATACCTCCAATCTCTTGGGTTGTCACTCATAGCTCTATGGGTATTCATTGTTATATAAGGAGTATGTCTTTTGAATTAACCTGGTTATGATCCCATAACCAATCATAACATAATATGCAATTGACATTTTATCTAAGTGCATTCTAGCATCAACAACACTTACACACTCTAGGCCTTCGGTCATTATATATCGCTTTAAATATTGAAAATTAACTGAGAGAATCCTTACCTCGATCCCCTTCAACATGTATACATCAACAGAAACTAAATGCATACATGCCTGGTTGTTACGAACCTACTTCTTGTTGTTTTCTGACCAACTGATATTATTAGAAGCTCACAGACTTCCCCCTCCATCATTTTGATCACCATTCTTTCCATCCTCATGGGTCTTCACCTCGACAGAAATTATAAGCAACAACAACATCCACATATTTAACCCTCTTGTACCTTTTTCCTGAATACATAATCCATATTTTAGTCATATTCAAACATTATGTCATAATAACATACTATTCTAAGTTCACCAGCATGTTATATGCATATCCAAGCATGTACATATGCAAAATTACACATCCATATTGATGCAGACCCCCCCTTCTCTCCTCGGGGCTGCACGAACTTCAGGTCTAGGATCTTTCTTCCTTCCGAGTCAGATCAACCCTTAGGGCTCCTTATTGAACCCAAAACAATTATACACAAGCCCCCTTTTCTCCTAAGGCATAGGTCCTGTGATACCCATGACCTCTGCCTGCGCACTTCTGAAACGTCAAGTTTCAAGCGCTAACTCCTTTTTCATTAGCCCCTTCCTTCATATGGCCCTGGGATGTGACCTTACGAAAAACTATGATTGCAGGCATGGGAAAGAGTGGTTTTAGGCCAACCCTCTTTTCGCCCCACAATTCACTACAAAGCGCCACGTATGCCTCCGGCGATACCGTGGTTTCAATTGTGGTCCACTCAAGGAAAATTAATATCCAAGTATGTTTTGGCCTCGCAATTCTTTCCAACCATCGATCTCTCACTTTCGACGATGATCTGTGATCAACGGCTGCTATCTATCCTCCTTTCCTTTCTTTCATGCACCTTCCCAAACCTCCATGATCCGTTGGCACGTAGCTCTCTTCCAAACCAAAGACTACGATTGATTTCAGCTTTCCAGTCTTCGGTAGTTTCAACTCTCGACTCTCGCTTCCTCCTTAGTAGCTATCTTCTGAAGTGGAAGATATGCTGACACCTGTCACTACAAATGTGCAGCTATGATTTCCTCCGCGAATCCGGCCTTCGGGAGTTTCAGTTCTCAACCTCTCGTTTCCTCTAGAGAGATTTCTCTGAAATGTCAGATCGTCTGCCACGCGTCCTTCTAAATCGACGGATCTGCTCTCGCTTCGGGACTTTAGTCTTCTCAACTAGACCAACGATCCTTCATCTCCCTCCTTGATCAACGATCGAAATCTTCTTCAGGACTTCGGGACTTTTGCCCTCTGCTTTCCTCTGAATTTCTAGATCTGGTGCCATGCGTCCACTTTCAAATCAACAGCTGTCGTCCACTTCGGGACTTTGGCCTTTGGGATTCTCAAATCTCAACTTTCACTTCCCTTCGAAGTTTGCAGATTTCTGTCACGTGTCCGCTTGAATCAGACGGTTGAAACTTACTTCGGCTCTTCATGTTTCGGAAGTTTCAAACTTTTGTGCACTCGTTTCTCTCGAAGCGCCTTCACCCGAAACTGATGGATTTTCTCCACGCGTCCTTCCAAACGATGGACGGTCCAAAATCACTTCGAGACTTCAGGAATTTAGCAAGTACACTCTCCCCTTTTCCTTGGCTCCTCCTTAGAGGTGACCTTGGGCAGTGACCTCATGCAAACACACGATTGCGGGCATGCTCAAAGGTGGTTTGAGACCAAACTACTTTTTGTCCCGCAATTCACCTTGAGCCTCCACACGTCCTTTCTCCAAAACTGTGGTTTGGATTGCAGCCCGCCCTCGACTTCATAAAGCTCGAGCACCTTCTAACCCTACAATGTGAGGTGAACATCGATCTCATGATCTTGACGGTGCTTCTAAATGGACGACCGAGATCTACCTCCTAAAGTTCAGATCTCCCTCTCCCAGATCAACGGCTAGGGTCGTTTCGAAATTCTGGACTTTAGAATTCTCAAATCTCAAACTTTTCCTTTCTTCCGCAATGAAAGATTTTTTGCGCTGTGACCCAACGGCCATTGTTGCCCTCTCTCTTGAGCTTCTGATCTCTTCTGACTTAGAAGAGTTTTTGGATATTCAAAGGTTTCGACCTTTGAACTTTCTTCTGTGAGTATGCCTCTTGGATCTCGTATTCGCTCTCATCAGTGTTATCTCTTCTGAGATTTAGGATTTAGAATGAGTCTGTCTCCCACGCACTCCTTGCGTTATCTCTTCTGAGCTTTTCAATTTACTCAGTCTCCTAAGGGTCTTGACCCTTCTGTTTCCTTTCAAAGGAAAACTTTGTGCCCTTCTGRCAGCCTTATGCTCAAAGCACACCTTGTTGAGCGTTTTCTACAGAGTGTTCAAAACCTCTGTGAGTATCTTCTTCTGATACTCTTCTCCTAAACTTGACAATGAGTTCTCTATGTGCACACTTGCACTCCCTCGATGCCTGCTTGGCAGAGCCCTACAGAGTTCTCGGTGACTCTATCTCTCTCTGAACTCAACACAGAGTTCTTCCTCTGCACTCCTTGGACTTCTCCTGATGAAGATCAACGTTATATCTTCTGAGCTTATGAGCTGAAATAGACTATGTCATCGCACTCCTAGTGGACTGTGTGCACACCTTGCACAAGCTCAAACGAAGAGAAACGATTGAAATTTATGCAAGCACTTCACAATTTCACACATTACTCTACGGTCCAACACCACTTCTGTCTTGGTTTTACGATACCGCTACTCCTCCTGAGCTTCTTAACATGGCCAAGGTAACCTATTGGCACTCAGGAATGTTCTGAGGTTCGAAATTGGTCCCTCTAGACACAATTTCCACTTGAAACCTTGGGTCCAATGTCCACTTAACCAGCCCATCCAGGCTCAGTGTTGAAACCATGTGTCTAAACTTGAGTTTTGTCCATTTCGACAACAACTTCTTCTGAAACTCTTGCTTCAATTTCCACTAACATGGCCCATCCAAGCTCAGTGTTGAAACCATGCTCTGATACCAATTTGTAACATCCCCAGCCATCAACCAGCCTGGGAAATGCCACTACTCAGCTCTGACTTAGATGTGATACCAAACTGTAGCATCCCCGACCCTCCACATAGACCGGGTAATGCTACCACTACATAACATTCACATATAAATATATAACACACATTTTAATCAAATTAAAACACATAATACAAATTTATTGTTACCATTCATATTCAAACAAGATTAATAGTAAATCCACATGCAACGGAACGCATGATAACATTCAAGCATCAATAGCATAAACATGCATAACATATAAATCAAGCACAGACTAATACTCATATTTTAGCTGGAGTAAATCCACCAACTACCTACGGACCTTCCATGAACCTCCCAGCCATAGACCACGTTGCTCATCACGCTTAGCAGTGGATCACCCCGAAGCTTGGACTAAGCTCCACCCAAGGCAAGGGAATCCTAGACTAGGTTGAGGTTACAGGAACATTGTACAGTGCAACCGGAAGGATTCTCTCCAGGAGCCTTCTTACACCCACTACTCACGGACTCCCATTCCCCACATGCATATTCCACTTGGGAGTATACACCTTCACTATCACACAGTCCATCGGCTACTTCACCTCCCTCTCTCGGTCTCGGCAATAAGCCGGATCAGGAATTCTTAGAGCTTCATAGCTGGTGTTGGACTCTCTCTAGGAGAAAACCACTTCCCAACAAACTCTCTCACCTGGAGAGAGCTGCTCACAGGCCTGACAACCTGCCTCTTCATACACAAGCCTGACAACCCGCTTCTTCAACCAGTTTCAACTCAATTCCCATAAGGTGAGGACAATAGCCACTGGTCAATACAACTCAGGAAAACAAAAGGCAGCAAACCACACTCAGTCCAAGAACTGCGTGGCCACAACCGCCAACAATTATGACACACACATGGCACAGACATATACGGGATGCTTGGGCTTCACAGAAAACGCGGCTTAGTCCACGGGTTCTCACTGGGTTCAGGATGCATGACTAGAGAACAAAAGACAGAGGTTGAGTGTAGAGGAAAAACGGGTTCAGACGGGCATCCCAGCGAACTCAAGCGAAGGATGGAAGAATGACCCGCGAACCCCCAACACAGCTGACGCTTCAACTTTTAACTGCATGCGCTCAGGTCAACACTTGTCTTCGTGGAGCTGCATGCATTCCCTTTTGCACATGTTCATTTTCAAAGAACTTAGGACAACACTTGGTCAATTGTCTACCTTAGCCTTTAGGAAATAATAATAAATTATTATCCCTTTAGAGGTAAGCCCCCTAGCTTATCCCCTAGGCCCACACACTTAGCCTCCTCACTTACCCAACCTTGTGAAAGCTTAGTCCCCCATCACTCTTTCTTTGTGGTCGGTCTGCACGCAGCGATGTTTATATTTTATTAATGATCTGCATAATTACATATACAAGATCATGCTCATGGCCTTTAACACCTAGGCTCTCTGGCCTAATAAACACATAAGCCCACCAGCTTATCAACACTCATCTCATCAGCCTTAAAAACATGTTTACAATTTATAAATACAACTAGGGTTCATCCTTGGAGATATTACAATGTATATCACGGAATAGGTGGGACATAAAAAATAAAAATAAATATGAATAATTAATTGAATAAAATTTAACAAAACATTATCACATATTAATAATGAATACGATATTTAATATTAATATTATAGGATAGATATCATTAATTTTACTTTGTAGTTTATTTATTAATATTAATATAAAATAGTATATACAAGTATATATCTATTTTAACTCTAGAGTCAAGAAGGATCAATTTCTAGGTACAAACCTTTATTATCATAAACAAAATCAAAATTTCAAATTTACATTTAAAAACATTAAAAATAATATTGAATAAAATTTAAATAATTGTTTATACTATTATTTAAATAAAAAGTGTTATATCATTATATAAATTACTATAAATCTTGGTACAATGTTACAATATTATATAAATTACTAAAGTTCATGTTGTTGTCGATAGGACTCGTGATAAAGCATGACTATAAATGTGAACCCGAGAGTCCACCAACTCACTCATCGTCTCACATCTATTTTGTTCTACTAGATTTTTATATGTATATCACGGAATTCTTGGGTGCAAAATGTCTCGAGAGTCGTCTCACATCTATTTTGTTCTACTATATTTTTATATGTATATGACGGAATTGTTGGGTGCAAAATGTCTCGAGAGTCGGCCAACACGCTCACAGTGTTAGATCTATTTTATTCTACTATATTTTTATACGTATATGACGGAATTGTTGGGTGCAAAATGTATTTGACGGAAGTGTTGGGTGCAAGGTGAAAATCAGGGCCGCCCAGCGATTTGACTGGTAAAGTCTACGAAGGTATACATGCCCTACCCCCCTTTGGATTTGAACCTATGACCTCTTAAGAGGCAACACATGTTCTTAACCATTAGGCCCACTCAGGCTGTATATTCTATAAATTATTAAATCTCATGTTGCGGTGTTCGGACTCGTGATACATAAACATGACTATAAATGTGAACCCACGAATCGGTCAACCCTCTAATCCGTTTATTCTACTATATTTTTATACGTATATGACGGAATTGTTGAGTGCAAAATGTATATGACTTAAGTGTTAGGTGCAAGATGTATATCAAAGAACACTTGGGACATAAAAAATGAAAAATAAAAAGAAATATGAATAACTAATTGAATAAAATTTAACAAAACATTATCACATATTAATAATGAATAAGATATTTAATATTAATATTATAGCATAGATATCATTAATTTTACTTTACAATTTATTTATTAATATTAATATAAAATAGTATATACAAGTATATATTCATTTTAACTCAAGAGTCAAGAAGGATCAATTTATAGCTACAAACCTTTATTATCATAAACAAAACCAAAATTTCAAAATTTCAAATTTACATTTAAAAACATTAAAAATAATATTGAATAAAATTTAAATAATTGTTTATATGATTCTTTAAATAAAAAGTGTATAGCATTATATAAATTACTATAAATCTTGGTACAATATTATAATATTCTATAAATTACTAAATCTCATGTTGTTGTCCGTCGGACTCGTGATACATAAGCATGACTATAAATGTGAACCCGCTAGTAGACCAACTCGTCAGTCCCCCAACCCACTCACCTTGTCACATCTATTTTATTCTACTATATTTTTATACTTATATGACCGAATTGTTGGATGCAAAATGTATATGACGTAAGTCTTGGGTGTTAAACACTGGGGACATGAAAAATGAAAAATAAAAAATGAAAAATGAAAAATAAAAAATAAAAATAAATATGAATAATTAATAGAATAAAATTTAATAATTGTTTATACTATTCTTTAAGTAAAAAGTGTTATAGCATTATATAAATTACTATAAATCTTGGGACAATGTTATAATATTCTATAAATTACTAAATCTCATAGTGTCACATCTATTTTATTCTATGAAAGTGTTGGGTGCAAGATGTATATCAGGGGGTATATCACGGGGTCGGACATGAAAAATAAATATGAATAATTAATTGAATAAAATTTAACAAAACATTATCACATTTTAATAATGAATACAATATTTAATATTAATATTATAGCATAGATATCATTAATTTTACTTTATAGTTTATTTATTAATATTAATATAAAATAGTATATACAAGTATATATATCCATTTTAACTATAGAGTCAAGAAAGATCAAATTCTAGGTACAAACCTTTATTATCGTAAACAAAATCAAAATTCCAAAATTTCAAAATTTACATTTAAAAACATTAAAAATAATATTGAATAAATTTTAAATAATTGTTTATATTATTCTTTAAGTAAAAGTGTTATAGCATTATATAAATTACTATAAATCTCAGTACAATGTTATAATATTCTATAAATTACTAAATCTCATGTTGAGGTCCGTCAGACTCGTGATACATAAGCATGACTATAAATGTGAGTCGCCAACGAGCGAGTCTGCCAACTCACTCACCGTGTCACATCTATTTTATTCTACTATATTTTTATACGTGCATTTTATTTCCTTTGGTGCAATAGTTTAATATTTTAGCTTCATACACTTGTGGGTCTTGCTTCCAGGGCTCCCCCTTCACTTGTGGAATCTTAGAGCCTTGGAGGCAATTGGGAACATGTTGGGATGTTACATAAAATCGGATGAAGAGGCTTTGCACTCCAGTGACAGGCGTATGGAAAAGATACTCATTGAGGTAGATATTCATGGTGGACTCTTAGAAAATTTAGAGATAGACTGGAGAGGTTTTATTTATACACNTGTGGGTCTTGCTTCCAGGGCTCCCCCTTCACTTGTGGAATCTTAGAGCCTTGGAGGCAATTGGGAACGTGTTGGGATGTTACATAAAATCGGATGAAGAGGCTTTGCACTCCAGTGACAGGCGTATGGAAAAGATACTCATTGAGGTAGATATTCATGGTGGACTCTTAGAAAATTTAGAGATAGACTGGAGAGGTTTTATTTACACACGGCGTATGGATTATCTCGGTGTTCCCTTCTGTTGTTCTCGTTGTCGCCAAACGGGACATTTGAAAAAGGATTGTTGATGTCCATTTGGCTATGTTCCTGGAGAGTCACCGGAAGAAGAACCTAGTTTTAATGCTTATCCGGCTGAGGTGCAGAACCCAGAGTAGGACAACTACTCGGATTTGCAAGAATTGGAATTCCCTCATCTTTCTACTTCTTCCTTTGTGGGTAAGTTGCGACACTTTGTCCCCTCTCTTTACTGTTCCTTGTTTACTTTGGAAAGGGAGCAACTCAATTCTCATTTCTCTGCTTTTACAAAAGATAGTGGAAACTCTGAGAACCTTGATCTACGACTTGTTGAGGAGGAGTTAGTCTTGCCTAGTAAGGTAATGGGTGTGTATGTTAGTGTTGTCGATAGGGTGTGTGAGAGGGTGGTTCCTGAACCTGTTGTCTCAGGGATGCCTTCATCAATCTCTTCTGATGTTGAGGTTCTAGCAAAGAAGCAAGTTGAGACTCTACACGGGCCAAGCTCTGCCCATTCCCCTAGTAGTTTAACTGTTGAATCTTTTCTACCTCCGAGGCATGGGGAGCCTAAGTTGAGTGAAGTTTCTCTGGATAAGATTATGTCAAGTTTCGGCCCTATTAGGGCAGTTGATAGCCCGATACATTTGACTATTTTTTCAAATAAAGCTGAGGTGGAAGATGGGGTTCAGGGTTCCTCGGGTTCTGACTTACCCACCTCTGAAACTACGAAGGATAAGTCCTATGCCTGGTCTCGGGGATTGGGTCTTGAACTGTCCCCAATTAAAAGTAGAAGCGCTCGAAAAAGAGCAGGACCTAATCTTCCTTCTGCGTCTACTTCCATTCTCTCTACTTGTGACCTTGGGGTGCTTAGAGGATTAAAAGCCCTAGCTAGGGCTAAGTCATGATTATGTTATCCTTGAATATTCGAGGGGTTGGAGGGCCTCTCAAATTAGCCTCAATGGGAAGGCTCCTCTCCACGGTTTCTCCCCATATCATTTTTCTACAAGAAACTTTGACTATTGATGTGAAGGCAAGGGAATTTTTGTTTACTCTGAAGCCAGAGTGGTTAGCTTATGTTGTTAGTGCTATTGGACATTCTGGTGGAATGTTAGTTTCTTGGGATCCATAGTTTTTTTCTCTCTCCCTGGTCCTTACGTGTAGAGGAATTATTTTGACAGGTTACAGTCTGGCTGACAAAAGGAGATTTACTTTACTGAATGTATATGGTCCATGTTCAGATCGTAAAAAATTCTGGAATAGATGTATGGAAAAAGGTCTATTATCCTATTCGAATTTAATCCTGGCAGAGGATTTAAATTTTTCTCTGAGTACAGATGAGATTTGGGGCTCGATTGTTGTCATTGATCCTTTGGCATCTTTCTTTAAGGATTTATTTGCAATTACTTCTTTGGTGGATGTGGTTCCGTCACAGTTGGTGTCGATGTGGCGTAATGGCAGGATGGGGGACTCCAACATTTCTAAGCGTTTGGATAGATTCTTTGTGGCAGAAGGTTTTCTTAGACTAGTGTCGAGATATAGATCGTGGGTCGGTTCTAGTTACATTTCAGATCATGCACCTGTGTTTTTTCAAATTTGATATTAGGTTTCCTAAGACTGTGTACCCTTTCAAATTTAACCCGAGTTGGTTAGAAGATTCTTCTTTCACTTCTTTAACCCGTGAGGTTTGGCTTGACAGTCGGTTTACCCTCTTGGAAGATCCACAAAAAAGGCTAGTGGAGAGACTAGCTATGCTCAAGAGTCGAGTAAAGGTTTGGGCTCAACAAAAGTTGGTTTTAAGCAAAGAACTGTTGTCAAAAGTGGAAATTGAATTGGAATCTCTATTGTACCATAAATTGAATGGCCATACCATTAATGACTTTGATATTCATTGTAAACATTTGGAGGGAGTTCACAATAAGTTATTACTAGAGGAAGAGGAAAGTTGGAGGCAGAAGAATAGGGAAACCTGGATCAAGAGAGGGGATAAAAATACTAAGTTCTTTCATAGTTATGCTAGTTTTCGAAGGAACAAGAAATTCATATGGGAGATTGCTAATGAGACTGGTCGTATGCATATGGGACAGGAAGTTATCAAAGCGGAAGCCACAAATTATTTTGGGTCCTTCTTTAAGGAACAGAACCAGTCATGTTTAAGGATACAACTGGAGACAATAAGACTTTATCCAAGGATGGTGCAGGAGGATGATGTTCTTATTCTGGAGAAGGTCATTAAATTGGAAGAACTTTAAAAGGTTCTAAACGGGTTCACAAAAGACAACAGCCCCAAGACGGATGGGTGGACAATTGAATTCTTCCTTTTCTATTTTTATTTGGTGGGATCTGATCTTCTTGCCATGGTGGAAGATACTAGACTTCAAGGAGAAGTGTGTAGGTCAATCAATTCCACTTTTCTTGCACTAATTCCAAAGCAAAATCGGCCTATAACCTTCTCTGATTACCAACCAATAGCACTGTGCAATCTGTGTTATAAAATTGTAACTAAGATAATTGCAAAGAGGATAAGATCCTGGATGCAATCGGCACGGCACAAGAGTGCCTCCACAGTATCAAATCAAAGAAGCTTCAGGCTATTATCTTGAAACTGGATCTTAAAAAAGCTTATGATTGCATTAATTGGGATTACTTAAGATTAGTTCTGATTCAGTGTGGTTTTGGTCATGTAATGACTAGATGGATTATCGAATGTGTGTCTTCAGCCTCTTTGGCTATTCTGGTAAATGGTGAAGCTTCAAAGTTTATAAAAAGTGAAAGAGGCATTCACCAGGGTTGTCCTCTTTCCCCACTTCTTTTCATATTAGTGATGGAAGGCTTGAGTCTCTCTCTTAACAAGAGCCTACAAGATGGTAAGCTTTCTGGCATTAAGGTCTCTCACTTAGTCAGAATACTTCATCTATTATTTGTGGACGATGTGATTATAATGACAAAAGCATCGGTGGACGAGTAGAAGGAAATACATAAGATTTTAAATATTTTTTGTGGTGCTGCTGGTTTGGAGATAAACCTCAATAAGTCTACTTTTCATCATTATGGAGTTCAGCCTAATGTTTTACTTGTTCTGACAGATCTTGTTCATTCTGGCTCTATGTGTTTATCAGAGGGTTTTAAATACTTGGGATTCCCATTAAAGGTTGATTGTTACAAGGCAGTTGATTGGCAATGGCTCTTGAGGAAGGTTGATCAGAGAATTTTTCACGGGTGTAATCGTTTTCTTACCTTGGCGGGTAGATATGTTTTAATCAAGGCCGTTTTGGAAAGCCAACCAGTTTACTGGACAACACTTGCGCACATTCTTGTCTCTGTTTTATGTCGGATTTGTAGGATGACCTTCTCTTTCCTTTGGTCGAGATCAAATTCTTCTACGACCATCACCTCTGCAATTGGGAGACACTAGCTAAGCCTAAGAGTTTTGGGGGTTGGGGGATCAGAAATATATTCTGTTTTTCTCGAGCCTTAGTGGCTAAATCGTTATGGTGAGGTTTGATGCAGTCGGGGATATGGAATCGTGTCTTGAAGGATAAATATCTACCTCATCTTCTAGTATTCACTTGGCTCCGATCTGCAGCTCCTTCATCTCAGGTTGGCTCGCAAACATGGAAAAACTTACTTAATGCTCTCCCTTTACTTGTTAGATGGTTGGCTTGGAAACTAGGGAATGGGGTAGACATTTTGGTCGGTAAAGATGTTATCTTGGGCATGGGAGATGATGTGTTCCTTTCAAATGCATTGATTCCACATCTAAATGAACAATAGGTTCATTTCCTCTACCAAGCGAGAGGATCCATTACTACAAGGTTGACCGTTGTTAATTGGGTTACCAGTACAGATTTGGGTCTATCGGGCACACTGGCTACAAAATGGGAAAATTATAGAATCCATTTGTCTGTCGCGGGCATTTCTCCAACTGATGAATTAGATGAGATTTGATGGACGGGCGGGGATGGAACAGGCATAATAACTACAAAGAATATTTATAACGCTCTCGCTGCAAAGTTGTGGCAAAAGAATAGTGATATAGAAAAATGGAAGGTCTGGTCATGGGAGTTTCCATTAAAATTAAAGTTTTCACTTGGTTGCTCATGGAAGATAAGATCCTCACCTAGAACAACCTTCTTAAGCGTGGATGGCAAGGACCCGGGTATTGTTACCTATGTAAAGGTAATGAAGAATCAGCCTTCCACATTTTTGTTCAATGTCCTTTTATGGCTTCCATTTGGTGCAAAACTTGTATTCATCTTAAAGTTCATTGTGGTTGGTCGGGGACATCTGTAAAGGATTGTTTTGATTCTTGGTGTACTAGGAACTCAGCTTACGTTACCATACCTGCTTATATTTGTTGGTTTGTTTGGACTGAAAGGAATTTATCTATTTTTTAATCCAAAGTTCCATCCATGGAGAAAGTTCTTTTTCTTTCCACAGTTGTTGTAGCGAATCATAACTCAAAAAGTACGAAAATTGCAGTAAGAAGAAGTGGCTATGTTCTACAGAAGAATAGAATAACGGGCTGGTTTGATGGGGCATCACAGAGGAATGGAGAAATAAGCAGTGTTGGGGGCTCAATATCCCTTAATGAGCATAATTCTTATAGATGGTCCCTTAACTGTGGTAGGGGTACTAATACAAGAGCCGAACTCCTGGGGGCCTGGGCTATTCTCACCTTGGCCCATAGGTTGGTGATTTCAGATATCCTTATCCTTTGAGACTCCAAAGTTGTTATTGATTGGTTAAATAATGTTGGTTCCTTACAGGTATGCTCTATCGAATGCTGGAAAGAGAGGCTGATTAAACTAAAAAAGATTTTCACTGTAGTCACCTTTGATCATGTCTATAGACAAGACAATCAGGAGGCAGATTTTCTTTCCAAAAAGGCTTTTACAGATCCACCTGGAACCATTATCTACAATCATCTTATCAATGGACATGAGGGGCCAACCTACCACCTGAAACTTTTCTAGCATGCAGTCTTTTGATTTCTGGTTTCTGAAGACTGTCGAAGTAATAGGAAATTTTGGGGAATTTATAAGTGGATAGAATCCTTGTATTGAATATGATAGTGGAGTAGCAATCCTTTTTTTGCTGCAATTTTTTGGTTTATTTTTCTGATCAGTTTGTAATGATATCTTTTAAGATATAGCTATCTCAGATGGAGTATTTGAAAAGGCTTGTACTTGGATTGTAAGGAACTATCAGCAATGTAAACTGATTATATTATCTAATATAATGCGCAATTTTCATGTGGAAAAAAAATAGCTTAATATATATAATTTTATGTGTATTTATCTTTTTTGTCTTCTATACTTAACCAATTTTCAGTTTCTCTTTTCTCTATACTTTATATTTCTCGTTACTTAATCGTTTTTCCGAAAGTTGTGAACCGGGGTATAGTGAAGCTTGCGAATTCCAATGGCCCGGGGTAGAATTGCAAATGATGGAAGCGTTGTCTGCAAAATGTGTATCACGAAATTGTTGGGTGCAAAATGTATATGATGGAAGTGTTGGGTGCAACATGTATATTACGGAACACCCAAGACATGAAAAATGAAAAAAAAAATATGAATAATTAATTGATTAAAATTTAACAAAACATTATCACATATTAATAATGAATACGATATTTAATATTAATATTATAGAATAGATATCATTAATTTTACTTTATAGTTTATTTATTAATATTAATATAAAATAGTATATGCAAGTATATATCCATTTTAACTTTAGAGCCGAGAAGGATCAATTTCTAGCTACAAACCTTTATTATCATAAACAAAATCAAAATTACAAATTTACATTTAAAAATTTATAGGTACAAACCTTTATTATCATAAACAAAATCAAAATTTCAAATTTACATTTAAAAACATTAAAAATAATATTGAATAAAATTTAAATAATTGTTTATACTATTTTTTAAGTAAAAAGTGTTATAGCGTTATATAAATTACTATAAATCTTGTTACAATGTTATAATATTTTATAAATTATTAAATTTCATGTTGCGGTCTGTCGGACTCGTGATACATAAGCATAACTATAAATATGAACTAGCGAGTCCGCGAACCCTCTCACCGTGTCACATTTATTTTATTCTACTATATTTTTATACGTATATGACGGAATTGTTGGGTGCAAAATGTATATGACGGAAGTGTTGGGTGCAAGATGTATATCACGGAACACGCTGAACATGAAAAATGAAAAATAAAAATAAATATGAATAATTAATTGAATAAAATTTAACAAAACATTATCACATATTAATAATGAATACCGTATTTAATATTTATTTTCTTTTAGGTAAAAAAGGGTAGATCCTAATATATTAAATTTTCAAAAAAAAACACAGATACACCTTGTATGTCCACTATCCCACCGAGTAAGCAGAAACCGAGACAGCTGGCCTTCTATACAATCTGTGAGAAAAACTTGGCTGCCATTTGTCTTGCCCGAAGGAAACCAAGACATTTGGCAGCCATTAGTCTGAGAAAAAACCTTTATTCTTTGAGTTACAGCAGTTTGCGCCTTAGACAAGACTAGCATGAAAAAAAAATAGAGGTATTAACTAAAACCATTAACTATGACAATTACCCGGTGGTCACTGCATCATCCATGTCATCGTCTCCATCTTCCTTTCCGACCTTGGCTGGCAGCACGAAGGGTTGAGCACACGTCGGGCACCGCTGACCTGGTCGTGTGTTGGAGTAGGCGTCGTAGAGCATGTCGATGCGTTTGTTGATGAGTGTGGTGTGATGGATTTGGTCCTCCACCAAGCTCCTTAATTCAAACAGTCTTTCCAGGTGGTCCGGGTGGAAGAATGGCAGTTGGACATGCCACTCTTCTTGCATGTCCGATAGAGGACGTGGCATAGGAGTTATGCCACCCTCCCTTGCTAGGCTATCCTTCGACAGAGCCTCTGCCTCGGTTGACTTGTTGCTTCCCATCTTTCCCGGTTGTTCTTCTGTATGCAGCGACGAATGTTGTTCAGGATGAGCAGGTCGGTCACCTACATTCGGAGGGAATTCTTCTGCACCTGCTGTCGCTTCTGCCTCCATGTCTTCCAGAACTTCTTCAATGATGTAATAGGTGGGGGGTTCTTCTAATTGGGTGTCCCCTTTATGAGAGCTAAGTTGTTCCTTTGTGGCCCGCACGGTGGTTTCCCCTGGGAAACAGGTTGGCAGACTCCAGTCGTCTGGAACGGTGAAGATCAGATGTTCTAAGGGAACTCGAATGGGTTCATCCGGAAAAACTTTTTCAACATAGGCCATGGGTGGCATTTCAGGCCTTCTATCCTTATGGGCGAGCTGCGTCCGAGCAATGGACAGTGCTCGTTCAAATTTCTGATGTCTCCTTTGGCGCGCATCAAAAGTATACCAGGCAGCCCCCCTGCGGCGCTTACCTTGTTTCCTTGGCATATCTAGGTGTCAAACAGTGGCCAGAGCAACGAAGAGGCTGCAGCAACCACACCAGAGCTCACGGATGCCTGTTTTCTGCAGCTCAAACTCTGAATGAGTCCCTTCCAGGGCAAAAGCAGAGAAATTCATGAGGATTAATGTGAACAGACCCACCATTAAGGCCATATGTTGAGTGCGTTGTGTGTCCATCCCCTTCGCGCGCGTGAGGGGTCTCGGCTCATCAGGCTGGTTGCTCCCATCCTTAATGGTGAGGGGATGGGAGCCGGTGGCCTGTAATTAAGGCTCGGCCTGGCGTTGCACCATGTGGCTCGACTGGTCTAAGTGGCACCCCATTCGGGGTAATACCATATTTAATATTAATATTATAGGATATATATCATTAATTTTACTTTATAGTTTATTTATTAATATTAATATAAAATAGTATATATCCATTTTAACTCTAGAGTCAGGAAGATCAATTTCAATATACAAACCTTTTTTTATCATAAACACAATCAAAATTCCAAAATTTCAAATTTACATTTTAAAACATTAAAAATAATATTGAATAAAATTTAAATAAGTTTATACTATTCTTTAACTAAAAAATGTTATAGCATTATATAAATTTAAATAATTGTTTATACTATTATTTAAGTAAAAAGTGTTATAGCATTATATAAATCACTATAAATCTTGGTACAATGTTATAATATTCTATAAATTATTAAATCTCAAGTTGACCGACTCGTGATACATAAGCATGACTATAAATGTGAACACGTCAGTTGGCCAACCAACTCACGTGTCACATACACATCTATTTTATTCTACTATATTGTTATACGTATATGACAGAATTGTTGGGTGTAAATTGTCATGAAAAATGAAAAATAAAAACAAATATGAATAATTAATTGAATAAAATTTAACAAAACATTATTACATATTAATTATGAATACAATATTTAATATTAATATTATAGGATAGATATCATTAATTTTACTTTATAGTTTATTTATTAATATTAATATAAAATAATATATGCAAGTATATATCCATTTTAACTCTAGAGTCAAGAAGGATCAATTTCTAGGTGCAAACATTTATTATCGTAAACAAAATCAAAATTCCAAAATTTCAAAATTTATATTTAAAAACATTAAAAATAATATTGAATAAAATTTAAATAATTGTTTATACTATTATTTAAGTAAAAAGTGTTAAAGCATTATAAAAATCACCCATAAAAAGAATAATAGAACAACCAACCCTTCGTATCATAAAGAATGTAAAATTGTTAGGAAAGCCATTAGGGATGCTTCTAATGAGCCCTTAAAACTCGATAAGATCAATACGTACAAAGCCCTAATTAAAAGGAAAAAAAGACACTATATCAATAAAAGGCAAGAGCAACTTTCACAACTATACAAGTTGGATCCTAAGAAGTTCTGGAGCCAAATTCTAAAACGCAATACTAAAGAAAATAATAGGATTCCCTTAACGGACTGGAATTTCTACCTTAAAAGTTTTTACGAGTTCCCTAATGCCATGGACACCATTCCTATTGTCCCTACAAAGGAAGAAGTTTTTTCTTTAGATGACATAGAGTTCGGGGTTAAGCGGCTCGTAAATGGGAAAGCTAAGGACATTGAAGGCTACCAAGCTGAAATTTTTAAAATCGGAGGGCCAATCCTTATCCCTCACATACCCAAGCTCTTCAATTTAGCAGTCAAGCAGGGCTTCCCTAAACCCTGGATGCAAAGCCTCATTGTTCCTATTTTTAAAAATGGGGATAAAAACATTCCCTCTAATTATAGGACCATTATGATTAGCCCGATTTTAGCCAAGCTTTATGGAATCATTTTGGAAAAGAAGATTAGCATT